>JACSYO010001514.1:27500-52588 GCA_016806645.1 Ophiodon elongatus
TATTTATGAATGTTTTCATTTATTTTTTAAATATTGTAGTCTTTTGATTTTTAATTTTGAGATTATTTATATTTTTCTGATATTTTTGGGGAATATGTAACGGTTTGCCCCCCCCCTCTCCTCAGGGCCTGAGGGAGCTTCAGGGCCTGTCAGACCTCCCAGAGAGCAGAAGAAGAGACGTCTTCTTCTAGACGACGTCGTCGAGGACGCGGTTACCATGGTGATGTGATATTATGGTCTGTAACAGACAGTCAGCAGGAGGAGGAACTGAACTCATGTTGAGATCAATAACTGGGATGTGATCCAGTGAGCTCCTTTAATGAACAGGAAGTATCTGTCGACCTTCAAAATAAAGTCTTATATCTCTTAAACTGGTTTGATTGTAGCTCCTCGTGAATAATAACTTTATTATTATTAAATTAAAGTGTTTTAATGAACTTTCATTTTAAAGAGCAGAAATTATGTTAAATTATTAAACAATTATTAAACAATTATTAAACAGAATTATAGACAATTTATTTATCGTTACTTATATTATTGTTGTTGTTATTATGTATTATTCTTATTTCATTATTATTAATTGTTATTATTGTTGTTGTTTATTTATATTTGTATTTATTATTATTTGTATTTATTTATATTTGTATTCATTTATGATTATTATGTACAACTGATGGTTTAATAAGAAGACGAGAGGAAATATAAATATATAAATAAGATGTTCTGCTGCATCGTCCACAACACAGAGCTTGTTGCCGTGGAAACTAGAAACTACAAAGAGGCAGCGGAGTAAAGAGGCTGAGATGAAACACACTACACACACACACACACTACACACACACACACACTACACACACACACACACTACATACACACACACACACTACACACACACACACACTACACACACACACACACTACACACACACACACACCACACACTACACACACACACACACTACATACACACACACACACACTACATACACACACACACTACATACACACATACACACTACACACACACACACACCACACACTACACACACACACACACACTACACACACACACACTACACACACACACACACCACACACTACACACACACACACACTACATACACACACACACTACATACACACATACACACTACACACACACTACACACACACACACTACACACACACACTACATACACACACACACACACACTACATACACACACACACTACATACACACACTACACACACACACACACACACTACACACACATACACGCTACACACATTACATACACACACACAGAAACACACGCACACACAGAGACACACACAAACAGTAACACACTTCTGCTGTCAAACTACTTTTATTTTGAAAAACGTCTCTGTTCCGGCCTGTTGCTCAGCGGCTCCTCGGCAGGAGAGCGAGGCGCTGAGCAAACTGCTGCAGAGACACAAGCGCGCGCTTCACACAATTATAAATACCGGAAGCCAGACAGAGTACGACAACTGTCCTTCAAAATAAAAGTACCAGCTTTCTCGTCTACCCAGATATTAGCTGATGTTCACGTTGAACAACACAAATACCTGAAGAATACTACGAGAATACTATGCCGCTCCTCTGAAATACTTTGGAATCCTGAACCTTTCTCATGGTGGAATGTAACCAAGTACATCTACTTATAAAAGGAATGTACTGAGGTAGTACTGAGGTACTTGTACTCTACTTCCTAATTATCCTCCACTACATCACAGAGGTACATATAGTACTTTATATTGTACTACACCTCAGAGGTACATATAGTACTTTATACTGTACTACATCTCAGAGGTACATATAGTACTTTATACTGTACTACATCTCAGAGGTACATGTAGTACTTTATACTGTACTACATCTCAGAGGTACATGTAGTACTTTATACTGTACTACATCTTCATCCTTTGTGGAGTATTTTCACAGTGTGGTATTAATACTTTTACTGCAGTAAAAGGTCTTCTTCTGGTACACTATGTGTACTGTGACACACTGTCACTGTTTATATATATATATAGAGAGATATCTATATATATAGACATATAGATATCTATATATCTATGATACCTGAAAGTATTCATGAGTAGTGGTGCTCATGAAGCGTCGGTTTGAAGACGTAGTTCAGTAACTCGTAATAAACTACAGATGAAAATTAGCTCATTCGCTAGTTGTGGCTCATTGAGGTGGAAACTGAAATGTTGATTAACGTGCAATGACCCAGGTTAGTGAGAGAGAGAGAGAGAGAGAGAGGGAGAGAAAGAGTGAGAGAGTGAGAGAGAGAGACAGAGAGAGAGAGAGAGAGAGAGACAGACAGAGAGAGAGAGAGAGACAGAGAGAGAGAGAAAGACAGAGAGAGAGAGAGAGAGACAGACAGAGAGAGAGAGAGAGACAGAGAGAGAGAGACAGACAGAGAGAGAGAAAGACAGAGAGAAAGAGACAGAGAGAGAGAGACAGACAGAGAGAGAGAGAGAGAGAGAGAGAGAGAGAGAGAGAGAGAGAGAGAGAGAGAGAGAGAGAGAGAGAGAGAGAGAGAGAGACAGAGTGAGAGAGAGAGACAGAGAGAGAGAGAGAGAGAGTGAGAGTGAGTTAGTATGTAGGTAATAAAGTAGGTAAATAAGAAAGTATGTCAGTAAGTAACATAAGATAATCCTTTATTAGTTCCACAGCGGGGAAAATTAAAGTACATAAGTAAGTATGAAAGTAAGAAAGTACATAAGTAAGTACGTTAGTAAGTAATAAAGTACATAAGTAAGAAAAGTACATAAGTAAGTATGAAAGTAAGAAAGTACAGAAGTATAAGTATGAAAGTACATAAGTAAGTACGTTAGTAAGTAATAAAGTACATAAGTAAGAAAAGTACATAAGTAAGTAATAAAGTACATAGGTAAGTAATAAAGTACATAAGTAAGTAATAAAGTACATAAGTATGTTAGTAAGTAATAAAGTACATAAGTAAGAACGTACATAAGTAAATAAGAAAGTACATAAGTATGAAAGTACATAAGAAAGTACGTTAGTAAGTAAGAAAGTACATAAGTATGAAAGTACATAAGAAAGTACGTTAGTAAGTAAGAAAGTACATAGGTCAATAAGAAAGTACATAAGTAAGTAAGAAAGTACATAAGTAAGTAAGAAAGTACATAAGAATGAAAGTACATAAGTAAGAAAGTACACAAGTAAGAAAGTACATAAGTAAGAAAGTACACAAGTAAGAAAGTACATAAGTAAGAAAGTACACAAGTAAGAAAGTACATAAGAAAATACATAAGTATGAAAGTACATAAGTAAGTATAAAAGTACATAAGTAAGTAATAAAGTACATAGATAAAAATGCTAAAGTACATAAATGAACAGGTATTATTTTGAAAACCCTTTCCGGAAGTGAGGTTTACGTGAAAAGGGGAGGAGCTTCATCCAAACAGGAAGAAACACAAGAAACGAAGCTAATAAAGAACAACAGATGGTCCGCAGAGAGGAGCGCTGTGTGGGGGTTTAACTCCCAGCAGGAGGAAGAGTGGAGGAGGAAGAGGAAGAGGAGGAGGAGAGGAGAGGAGAGGAGGGGAGAGGAGGAGGAGGAGAAGGAGAAGGAGAAGGGGAGGAGAGGAAGAGAGGAGGTGGAGGTGTGAGGGGGCGTCACAGCAGCAGGCTCAGCTAGCTTTTAGCACGCTATGCTAACAGCTTCATATAGTTAGTTCAGCTAATTAACGGGTCTGACACCCGGAAGTAACGTTACCGGGAGGAACGCACGTTACCGGGAGGAACGCACGGTACCGGGAGGAACGTAACGAAGCGCGTCACCAGCTCATGAACTCAAAGCTAACAGACTTTTATCATAATTAGCATTAATTAGCTGTCAAAGGCTGGAGGCGCGCTGAAGCATAAATCTTCCTCCCAACGGTTCCTGTTTGTTTTTCGGGCCGAACTTTGAATCTGTCCGCGCGCGCGTGTCGGTGTCGTTGAGCGGTGCGCATGTCTGTGAGCGCGTGTCTGTGCGCGTGTCGGTGAGCATGGAGGCTCGGCAGCCTGGCAACGGCAGCAGCTCGGAGCGGTTACATAACGCCAGCAGGGGGAGGGAGACGCTGCTGGACGCCGCCTGCTCAGCCTCCTCATAACCCCACACACAGACAGGTAGAGCGACAGACAGGTAGAGCGACAAACAGGCGACAGGTAGAGAGACCGACAGGCAGACAGGCAGACAGCCAGGCAGGCAGACAGGCAGGCAGACAGGCAGACAGACAGACAGGCAGACAGACATGCAGGACGTCTGAGTGCCGGAGGAGCAACACGAACACAAGATGGATTCAGACCCGCTGATAAACGGTGAGACGCTGCTGATGAGGCTGTGTTTACATGCGGCGTGCGTGTGTGCGCGTGCGTTGCAGCCCTGCTGTGTTTACATGCGGTGTGCGCGTGCGTGTGTGTTTCTGTGCAGTTTGGATGGAAGCAGCAGCAGCAGCGTTGCAACAGGTCTCTCTCTCTCTGTCTCTCTCTCTGTCTCTCTCTCTCTCTCTCTCTGTCTCTCTCTCTCTCTCTCTGTCTCTCTCTCTCTCTCTCTCTCTCTCTCTCTCTCTCTGTGTGTGTGAGATCATGAATGGCATGCTGGTTTGTTTTCATGCAGCAGAGAGAGGCTCCTCCCCCTCACCTGCAGCAGGTGGAGCCAGATAGTGACGTCATGATACTTCCTGACCTCAGACCAGTAATGAGAGCTGTCTGTGAGAAGCTTCAGGTCCAGCTGATGCTGCTTCTGTTCATATTGTTGACCTTTGGTTGACATTGTTGACCTTTGTGGTAAATATGTTCCTCAGCATCCAGTAATAATAATAAGGAGCTGTTCTCAGTGTGAAGTCGTCTTAAAGCTTTATGTCTTTACATATCGGAGTAACTTTGATAAACATTTTCTTTGGATAAAAGGAAACCTCTCATCTTATTTCTGATTCTGCATCAGTAATAAGATGAGAGGTTTCCCTTAAGATCAAACACAACGTTACTGCAGAGCTTCTTCTCAAGAACTTAAAGATTTAATATGAATTTAACCTTTTGCAGCTCAACCTGAAACTCAGTATTCTAAAAAGTTATGAAAATCTCTCAAAATGTATTAGTGATGTTTTGTACAAAGAATTTTCATTATTTAATGAACACATTATTTAATGAACACATTATTTAATGAACACATTATTCTGGGATTCTTTAGCTATGACAGAACATCTGAGGAAAGGGAGTATTTCATAAATTTATTGATTATTTTTGCTAAATTCTATATTCACAAGTGTAAGTTTACCTGTTAGACAGTTAGACCTTTTTTTTGTGTTTTTGACAAATAATTTTAAATGTGTATAAAAACTCTTCTGTTTTAACAAACATGAGAATAGTAACGTGATATGATTTATGTTTTAATTATACAATCAGAGTCTGAGCCTTAGTGTCTCTTTATTTTATGCTTTGTTTCTCTTTCTGTCTCTGCGGTCGCTTCTTAGTTTGACTGTATTTAAATACATATTTAAATATGTATGTATGTAAATATGTATGTATGTAAATACATATTTAAATATGTATGTAAATATGTATTTAAATGTGTAATTTGTGAAATTGTAACTGCAATTATTCAAAAAACAAAACAGACCAGTCGACTCTCCTCCTTAAGGGAGGGGACAGGAAGTGACCAGGGACAGGAAGTGACCAGGGACAGGAAGTGACCAGGGACAGGAAGTGATCAGGGACAGGAAGTGACCAGGGACAGGAAGTGATCAGATATTTACTTATATTCACCTGGACGTTGATCAAATATATATCTGATGTATTGAAATATCAGCTTTGTATTACACCACTACTTTCAGTAGTATTACAGTAGTACTACGACACAGTGTCAGATAAAGATCCGGCTGCACTTATAATACTAGTATTATACTATTTGTAGAACCAGATTTCTACGGAGTGAAAGTGAACATTTATTTAATTATAAATAATCACAACATGGTTTTATCTACAAAATATTCGCCCCCCTGGTGGTCAGGAGAGAGAATGCAGCTTTAACACATGAAGCTTTGACTTCTATACAATCAGAGGAGTCGCCCCCTGGTGGTCAGGAGAGAGAATGCAGCTTTAACACATGAAGCTTTGACTTCTATACAACCAGAGGAGTCGCCCCCTGGTGGTCAAGAGAGAGAATGCAGCTTTAACACATGAAGCTTTGACTTCTATACAACCAGAGGAGTCGCCCCCTGGTGGTCAGGAGAGAGAATGCAGCTTTAACACATGAAGCTTTAATCAGAGAGCATCTGGTGTCATCTCAGACGTTATTATGGAGTCAGTGATGTAATAATCACACGTTGTCACGGCAACACTGACGCACTCTGATGTGAGTGTTGATTTGTGAGATGTGATCTGAGTCAGTAGCATTACAGTAGTACTTTCACTAGTACTACAGTAGTACTACAGTAGTGTAGTAGTGTCTCAACAGGTGGGTTCTCCAGGTGGGTTCTCCAGGTGGGTTCTCCAGGTGGGTTCTCAACAGGTTAATACACACTGGTGGTGACTTCGTGGTTTCATATCTTAAGCTCATCACTGAGTCCTGCTGACTCACCTGCTGAAGAACCCTGTGAAGGAGAACCCTGTGAAGGAGAACCCTGTGAAGGAGAGCCCTGTGAAGGAGAGCCCTGTGAAGGAGAGCCCTGTGAAGGAGAACCCTGTGAAGGAGAGCCCTGTGAAGGAGAACCCTGTGAAGGAGAACCCTGTGAAGGAGAGCCCTGCTTATAAACGTACTGTTACTGATACTGCCCCCCCAGCCATGGACCCCTCCATCACCCTGTGGCAGTTCCTGCTGCTGCTGCTGGAGGACGAGCGCCAGCGGCACCTGATCTCGTGGAGCGGAGCGGAGGGAGAGTTCAAGCTGCTGGAGGCCGAGGAGGTGGCTCGGCTGTGGGGCCTCCGCAAGAACAAGAGCAACATGACCTACGACAAGCTGAGCCGGGCCCTGAGATACTACTACGACAAGGTACTAGTACTGCTGTGGTACTGCTGTGGTACTGCTGTAGTGCTACTGTGGTACGACTGCAGGACCACGACCACCAGCTAGTACTACTGTTATACTACTGATACTACTACGACAATGCATCAGAAGTAGTATTGTGTATTTGTAGTACTCTGTCTCAGAAGTAGTATTGTGTATTTGTAGTACTCTGTGTACTCTCTGTGTTTCAGAACATCATAAAGAAGGTCAGTGGTCAGAAGTTTGTGTACAAGTTTGTGAGTCAGCCGGACGCCCCGTTGCATGATGGGATACGACCCGGAGACGAGGGGCAGAGGGACGAGCTCAACAGCCAATCAGCAGGCCTGGGGGGCGTGCCCTCCACCTGTCTGTCAAAGGGCTTACCTCAGGTACGTGTGTATAGTGTGTGTGTGTGTGTCTCTATGTGTACGTGTGTGTATAGTTAGTGTGTAGTGTGTGTGTATAGTGTGTGTTCATTGGTTGGTGTGTGTATAGTGTGTGTGTGTGTGTGTGTGTATAGTGTGTGTTCATTGGTTGGTGTGTGTATAGTGTGTGTGTGTGTGTGTATAGTGTGTGTTCATTGGTTGGTGTGTGTAGTTAGTGTGTAGTGTGTGTTCATTGGTTGGTGTGTATAGTGTGTGTAGTTAGTGTGTAGTGTGTGTTCATTGGTTGGTGTGTATAGTGTGTGTAGTTAGTGTGTAGTGTGTGTTCATTGGTTGGTGTGTATAGTGTGTGTAGTTAGTGTGTAGTGTGTGTTCATTGGTTGGTGTGTATAGTGTGTGTAGTGTGTGTTCATTGCTGGTCTCTGTTGGAGCAGCGCTCGTCTCCCGGCTCTCAGAAAAGCTCCCGTAACGACTACATGAAGTCCGGCCTCTACTCCACCTTCACCATCCAATCACTGCAGGCCTCGCCCGGCCCTCGGCCAATCAAAACAGAGCTGCTGCTGCAGCAGGATGCCGCCGCCTTCAAGGCCAGAGAGGTGAGAGGGGTCAGAGGTCAACGGGGCCTCACTGTGTGTGTGTGTGTGTGTGTGTGTGTGTGTGTGTGTGTGTGTGTGTGTGTGTGTGTTCAATAACATCACAGAGGAACCGGAGTCTGATCCAAGACAGCAAACTTTATTACTCCTTTCACAATAAAAGCGTGAGACATAAACACTGTAACTACCATCTGTTGTCCTCCATCTCCCTCCTCCTCCTGTCTCCTCCTCCTCCTCCTGTCGTCTCCTCTTCCTCTTCCATCTCCCTCCTCCTCCTCCTCATCCTCCTCCTCCTCCTGTCGTCTCCTCTTCCTCTTCCATCTCCCTCCTCCTCCTCCTCATCCTCCTCCTCATCCTCCTCCTCCTCCTGTCGTCTCCTCCTCCTCCTCCTCCTGTAGTCTCCTCTTCCTCTTCCTCCTCCATCTCCCTCCTCCTCCTCCTCCTGTCGTCTCCTCCTCCTCCTCCTGTAGTCTCCTCTTCCTCTTCCTCCTCCATGTCCCTCCTCCTCCTCCTCCTGTCGTTTCCTCCTCCTCCTCCTCCTGTCGTCTCCTCTTCCTCTTCCATCTCCCTCCTCCTCCTGTCGTCTCTCCCTCCTCCTCCTCCTGTCGTCTCCTCCTCCTCCCTCTGTCGTCTCCTCCTCCTCCTCCTCCTGTCGTCTCCTCCTGTCGTCTCCTCCTGTCGTCTCCTCTTCCTCCTCCTGTCGTCTCCTCTTCCTCCTCCTGTCGTCTCCTCCTCCTCCTCCTCCTCCTCCTGTCGTCTCCTCTTCCTCTTCCATCTCCCTCCTCCTCCTGTCGTCTCCTCATCCTCCTCCTCCTCCTTCGTCTCCTCCTCCTCCTCCTCCTGTCGTCTCCTCTTCCTGTCGTCGTCTCCTCCTCCTCCTTCTGTCGTCTCCTCCTCCTCCCTCCTCCTCCTGTCATCTCCTCCTCCTGTCGTCTCCTCCTCCTCCTTCTGTCGTCTCCTCCTCCTCCTCCTCCTCCTGTCATCTCTCCTCTTCGTCTCCTCCTCCTCCTGTCGTCTCTCTTCCTCTTCCTCCTCATCTCCCTCCATCTCCCTCCTCCTCGTGTCGTCTCCTCCTCCTCTGTCGTCTCCTCCTCCTCCTGTCGTCTCCTCCTCCTCTGTCGTCTCTTCCTCCTCCTCCTCCTGTCGTCGTCTCCTCTTCCTGTCGTCTCTCCCTCCTCCTCCTGTCGTCTCCTCTTCCTGTCATCTCCTCCTCCTCCTCCTCCTCCTCCTCCTGTCGTCTCCTCCTCCTCCTCCTCCTGTCGTCTCCTCCCCCTCCTCCTCCTCCTGTAGTCTCATCCTCCTCCTCCATCTCCCTCCTCCTCCTCCTCCTCTCGTCTCCTCTTCCTCTTCCTCCTCCATTTCCCTCCTCCTCCTGTCGTCTCCTCCTCCTGTCGTCTCCTCCTCCTCCTCCTGTCGTCTCCTCTTCCTCTTCCATCTCCCTCCTCCTCCTGTCGCCTCCTCCTCCTCCTCCTCCTCCTGTCTCTCCTCCTCCTCCTCCTCCTCCTCCTGTCGTCTCCTCTTCCATCTCCCTCCTCCTCCTGTCGTCTCCTCTTCCTCTTCTCCATCCCCTCCTCCTCCTCCTGTCGTCTCCTCCTCCTCCATCTCCCTCCTCCTCCTCCTCCTGTCGTCTCCTCTTCCTCTCCATGTCTCTCCTCCCCCCCCCCCCCCCCCCTCCTCCTCCATCTCCCTCCTCCTCCTCCTCCCCCCCCCCCCCCCCCCCCCCCCCCCCCCCCCCCCCCCCCCCCCCCCCCCCCCCCCCCCCCCCCCCCCCCCCCCTCCTCCTCCTCCTCCTGTCGTCTCCTCTTCCTCTCCCCTCCATCTCCCTCCTCCTCCTGTCGTCTCCTCATCCTCCTCCTCCTGTCGTCTCCTCCTCCCTCGTCTCCTCCTCCTCCTGTCGTCTCCTCCTCCTCCTCCTGTCGTCTCCTCCTCCCCTCCTCCTCCTGTCGTCTCCTCCTCCTCCTCCTGTCGTCTCCTCTTCCTCTCCCATCTCCCTCCTCCTCCTGTCGTCTCCTCCTCCTCCTCCTCCTGTCGTCTCCTCCTCCTCCTCCTCCTCCTGTCGTCTCCTCTTCCTCTTCCATCTCCCTCCTCCTCATCCTCCATACTCCGTCTCCTCCTCCTCCTGTCGTCTACTCTTCCTCTTCCATCTCCCTCCTCCTCCTGTCGTCTCAACCTCCTCCTCCTCCTGTCGTCATCCTCCTCCTCCCTGTCGTCTCCTCTTCCTCTTCCATCTCCCTCCTCCTCCTGTCGTCTCCTCCTCCTCCTCCTGTCGTCTCCTCCTTCTCCTCCTCCTGTCGTCTCCTCTTCCTCTTCCTCCTCCATCTCCCTCCATCTCCCTCCTCCTCCTGTCGTCTCCTCTTCCTCTTCCATCTCCCTCCTCCTCCTGTCGTCTCCTCATCCTCCTCCTCCTCCTGTCGTCTCCTCATCCTCCTCCTCCTCCTCCTGTCGTCTCCTCCTCTTCCTCCTGTCGTCTCCTCTTCCTCTTCCTCCTGTCGTCTCCTCTTCCTCTTCCTCTTCCTCCTCCCTCTCTCTCCTCCTCCTCCTCCTCCTCCTCCTGTCGTCTCCTCCTCCTCCTCCTGTCGTCTCCTCTTCCTCTTCCTCCTCCATCTCTCTCCTCCTCCTCCTCCTCCTGTCGTCTCCTCCTCCTCCTCCTGTCGTCTCCTCTTCCTCTTCCTCCTCCATCTCTCTCCTCCTCCTCCTCCTCCTGTCGTCTCCTCTTCCTCTTCCTCCTCCATCTCTCTCCTCCTCCTCCTCCTCCTCCTGTCGTCTCCTCTTCCTCTTCCTCCTCCATCTCTCTCCTCCTCCTCCTCCTCCTCCTGTCGTCTCCTCCTCCTCCTGTCGTCTCCTCTTCCTCTTCCATCTCCCTCCTCCTCCTGTCGTCTCCTCAACCTCCTCCTCCTCCTGTCGTCTCCTCAACCTCCTCCTCCTCCTGTCGTCTCCTCCTCCTCCTCCTCCTGTCGTCTCCTCTTCCTCTTCCATCTCCCTCCTCCTCCTGTCGTCTCCTCCTCCTCCTCCTCCTCCTGTCGTCTCCTCCTTCTCCTCCTCCTGTCGTCTCCTCTTCCTCTTCCATCTCCCTCCTCCTCCTGTCGTCTCCTCCTCCTCCTCCATCTCCCTCCTCCTCCTCCTCCTCCTCCTCCTCCTGTCGTCTCCTCTTCCTCTTCCTCCTCCATCTCCCTCCATCTCCCTCCTCCTCCTGTCGTCTCCTCTTCCTCTTCCATCTCCCTCCTCCTCCTGTCGTCTCCTCATCCTCCTCCTCCTCCTGTCGTCTCCTCATCCTCCTCCTCCTCCTCCTGTCGTCTCCTCCTCTTCCTCCTGTCGTCTCCTCTTCCTCTTCCTCCTGTCGTCTCCTCTTCCTCTTCCTCTTCCTCCTCCATCTCTCTCCTCCTCCTCCTCCTCCTCCTCCTGTCGTCTCCTCCTCCTCCTGTCGTCTCCTCTTCCTCTTCCTCCTCCATCTCTCTCCTCCTCCTCCTCCTCCTGTCGTCTCCTCCTCCTCCTCCTGTCGTCTCCTCTTCCTCTTCCTCCTCCATCTCTCTCCTCCTCCTCCTCCTCCTCCTGTCGTCTCCTCTTCCTCTTCCTCCTCCATCTCTCTCCTCCTCCTCCTCCTCCTCCTGTCGTCTCCTCCTCCTCCTCCTGTCGTCTCCTCTTCCTCTTCCTCCTCCATCTCTCTCCTCCTCCTCCTCCTCCTGTCGTCTCCTCCTCCTCCTCCTGTCGTCTCCTCTTCCTCTTCCTCCTCCATCTCTCCTCCTCCTCCTCCTCCTCCTGTCGTCTCCTCTTCCTCTTCCTCCTCCATCTCTCTCCTCCTCCTCCTCCTCCTCCTGTCGTCTCCTCTTCCTTTTCCTCCTCCATCTCTCTCCTCCTCCTCCTCCTCCTGTCGTCTCCTCTTCCTCTTCCTCCTCCTCCTGTCATCTCTTCCTCCTCCTCCTGTCATCTCCTCCTCCTGTCATCTCCTCCTCCTCCTCCTTCTCCTGTCGTCTCCTCCTCCTCCAACAATAAAAGCCCCCTGTAACTGTGTCCTCCCCCCAGGTGTGTGTCCTCTCAGAGTCCCCGTCAGCAGGGGGGTGTGTTGAGTCCTCCCTCCAGGTGATCGTGACTCACCCGTCTCCCTGTGTGACTCCGGCTCTCAGCCCCCAGATTCCAGCCAGCACCACCAGCCAATCACAGGTGAGTGTGAGGCCCCGCCCCCAATCACAGTTGAGTGTGAGGCCCCGCCCCAATCCCAGTTGAGTGTGAGGCCCCGCCCCAATCCCAGTTGAGTGTGAGGCCCTGCCCCAATCCCAGGAACCCCCCCAACCCAAACCCCCCCCAACACAAACCCCTGAGTGTGAGGCCCTGCCCCAATCCCAGGTGAGTGTGAGGCCCTGCCCCCAATCACAGTTGAGTGTGAGGCCCCGCCCCCAATCACAGTTGAGTGTGAGGCCCCGCCCCCAATCACAGTTGAGTGTGAGGCCCCGCCCCAATCACAGGTGAGTGTGAGGCCCCGCCCCCAATCCCAGGTGAGTGTGAGGCCCCGCCCCCAATCCCAGGTGAGTGTGAGGCCCCGCCCCCAATCCCAGGTGAGTGTGAGGCCCCGCCCCAATCCCAGGTGAGTGTGAGGCCCCGCCCACTATCCCAGGTGAGTGTGAGGCCTCGCCCCCTGCTTGCTGCTCAGTGGTAACTGGTCTCTCTCTCTTTCCCAGAATGCTCCTCTGAACGAGCCTCCTCAGATCTACCTGACCAGCGTGGGAGACCCGTCCTCCCTCACCCCCCTCCTCCCCCTCGGCCCCCTGCCCCCCCCCCACCTGTCGCTGGGCCCCCAGGGGCCTCAGCAGGACGATTGCTTCCCGCCTCCCCCTCACAATGCACCTCACCCGACTCACTCGCCTGTGTTCGTCATCATCAACCCTCCTCCCAACCAGCAGCCAGCGGCCATGACGGCCCCTCCCCCCGCCCCCCCCGCCACCCGGCCCCCTCCCCCCCCCATCGTCATCAAGGAGGAGAACCTGCCGTCGGAGGAGGAGCTGCTGGAGATGGTGTCTCTGGAGGAGGTGAGGAGGAGTCCAGGTTTCTGCTGAATCGTGGTTCAGCCTGCTGACTCATGATGTCTCTGCTCCTCCAGGTCCCTCAGCTGATCCCCGGAGGAGCAGAGCCCCCCCTCACCATCGGGGAGAGCCCCCCCCCCTGCATGGAGCTCGGGGTTGGAGGTCAGCGGGGCGAGGACACGCCTCCAGGTGGGTTACTGAGCAGCTTCTGCAGGATGTGGCAGCCATTTTTAGATTAAATGTCTTTTATTCTTACAATATAAAATACACATTAGTGGTACTAACAGGTCAGGACCTGGACCAGGACCAGGACCTGGACCTGGACCTGGACCAGGACCAGGACGTCTCTCCCTAATAACCTCCTGAGTTCCATCAGTTCTGTTCTAACAGTTTCCTGTCTCCCCCCCAGTGTCCTCCTCCTCCTCCTCCTCCTCCTCCTCCTCCTCCTCCTCCTCCTCCTCAGCCGTGACTCCTCCTGTGGTCTCGGACGCCGTTCCTCCCAAACCGAAGAAGCCTCGGGGCCTGGAGCTGCCCTCCTCCCCCTCCCTCCCCCCCGGCCTCTCCCTGGACAAGGTCTGACCTGAACCAGCTTCCTGTCTGTTGATGATGTTAACGAATGAGCTGCAACATGTGTGACATCACTTCCTGTTTCCTCTGCAGGTGAATGCAGCTGTTAACAGTCTGCTGGCTCCGGGATCAGCTACCAACACCCTGACCCCGACCGTCATCACCTCCCACGCTCTGGTGTGTGTGTGTGTGTGTGTGTGTGTGTGTGTGTGTGTGTGTGTGTGTGTGTGTGTGTGTGTTCCAATGACACGTGTGTGTGTGTGTGTGTGTGTTCCAATGACTCGTGTGTGTGTGTGTTCCAGACTCCGGTCCTGCTGACTCCTAGTCCTCTTCCCTCCACGATCCACTTCTGGAGCACCCTGAGCCCCATCGCTCCTCGATCACCGGCCAAACTCTCCTTCCAGGTAATAGACCGAGCCCACAGCTGGCCTCATTAGTTAATACGGGTTAGTTAATACATGTTAGTTAATACAGGTTAGTTAGGGTTAGTTAATACAGGTTAGTTAATACAGGTTAGTTAGGGTTAGTTAATACGGGTTAGTTAATACAGGTTAGTTAGGGTTAGTTAATACAGGTTAGTTAGGGTTAGTTAATACAGGTTAGTTAGGGTTAGTTAATACGGGTTAGTTAATGTTAGTTAATACAGGTTAGTTAGGGTTAGTTAATACAGGTTAGTTAATACAAAGGGTTAGTTAATACAGGTTAGTTAATACAGGTTAGTTAGGGTTAGTTAATACGGTTAGTTAGGGTTAGTTAATACAGGTTAGTTAGGGTTAGTTAATACAGGTTAGTTAGGGTTAGTTAATACAGGTTAGTTAGGGTTAGTTAATACGGGTTAGTTAATACATGTTAGTTAATACAGGTTAGTTAGGGTTAGTTAATACAGGTTAGTTAATACAGGTTAGTTAGGGTTAGTTAATACGGGTTAGTTAATACAGGTTAGTTAGGGTTAGTTAATACAGGTTAGTTAGGGTTAGTTAATACGGGTTAGTTAGGGTTAGTTAATACGGATTAGTTAATATGGTATAGTTAATACAGGTTAGTTAATATGGTATAGTTAATACAGGTTAGTTAATACGGTATAGTTAATACGGGTTAGTTAATATGGGTTAGTTAATATGGTATAGTTAATATGGTATAGTTAATACGGGTTAGTTAATATGGGTTAGTTAATATGGGTTAGTTAATATGGTATAGTTAATATGGTATAGTTGATATGGGTTAGTTAATATGGGTTAGTTAATATGGGTTAGTTAATATGGTATAGTTAATACGGGTTAGTTAATATGGTATAGTTAATACGGGTTAGTTAATATGGTATAGTTGATATGGGTTAGTTAATATGGTATAGTTAATACGGGTTAGTTAATATGGGTTAGTTAATACGGTATAGTTAATATGGGTTAGTTAATACGGTATAGTTAATATGGGTTAGTTAATATGGTATAGTTAATACGGGTTAGTTAATACGGTATAGTTAATATGGGTTAGTTAATATGGTATAGTTAATATGGGTTAGTTAATATGGTATAGTTAATACGGGTTAGTTAATACGGTATAGTTAATATGGGTTAGTTAATATGGTATAGTTAATACGGGTTAGTTAATACGGTATAGTTAATATGGGTTAGTTAATATGGTATAGTTAATACGGGTTAGTTAATACGGTATAGTTAATATGGGTTAGTTAATATGGTATAGTTAATACGGGTTAGTTAATACGGTATAGTTAATATGGGTTAGTTAATATGGTATAGTTAATACGGGTTAGTTAATACGGGTTAGTTAATACGGTATAGTTAATATGGGTTAGTTAATATGGTATAGTTAATATGGGTTAGTTAATGTGGGTTAGTTAATATGGGTTAGTTAATATGGGTTACTTAATACTGGTTAGTTAATAAAGGTTAATGAAGGTTAATAGGCGTCATCAGTCTGTCACAGGAAGTTCTCCTTGTTCTCTGCAGCTGGACGCTGACCTTCAAAATAAAAGTCTTTGTCTGTTGACCAGCTGACCAACAAACAGGCGTTTAGTTGAGACGTCCGTGTCCTCAGGGCGAAGCGTTCAGAGGACAGATGTCCCACAACCTACTGGCACGAGATTATGAGTCTTTAAAGATCACAGATTAGTATATTCAGAAAGAGTTTTATTTACAACACATTTATTCTAAATACACTCCTCATGTCTCCTTTAACACACACACACACACACACACACACACACACACACACACACACACACACACAGACCATCTGTTGGTATTTCTCTGCTGGTTTGGTTGAAGGTGTCAGCTGATTTAAACGTAAACAACAACAGATCACTTGTTGTTGATGGTTGTAGAAAGTGAAGCTTGTTGTTGCATTTTATCGCCTCCTTCTGGTTCAGGAGAGAAATACAGGCCACACTTCAGATTATCAAGTTATATTTATTTACTGATAAGAAATGAATCAAGCAGCAAACTCATTTATTTATTTACTCATTTATTTATTTACTCTTTCATTCATTACCTCAAACAGCAGAATCATTCAACAGTAAACAAACAAACATCACATGATGGAGCTGTTGTTTCTGATCTCAGTTCTTCACATTAACAGTTTGTTTCACACATATATATATATATATATATATATATATATATATATATATATATATATATATATATTTATTATTATTATTATTATTATTATTATTATATATATATATATTTTTTTATTTTTTTTATTTATTTATTTATTTAAATGTTTACATCTATTATTGCTCCTCTCTCTAGTTTCCCACCAATGGCAGTAATCAGATCCACATCCCGGCTCTGAGTGTAGATGGCCTCTCGACCCCCGTGGTTCTGTCCCCCGGCCCCCAGAAGCCCTGAGGGCCCCCAGCTCCTCCCTGGGCCCCGAGCCGGCCTCACCCTCGCCCTGGAGGGTCGGAGGTCAACTGGAACTGGACCGACTCTGAAGGTCTCCCCCCGAAGCCGAACCAGGTGGTTCTGGAGGAGTTGTGGGGAAACGGGACTTTCCTCCTGGAACCTGAACGCATCATGAGCCGGATTCTCTCCTCCTGTGGTTATTCACGTCTCACAAGACGAAACTGGATTATTGATCATGATCATTGACTCCTGACGTTTGACCTGAGCCTCATGAATATTCATGAGGACACTTTTTTCGGGTGCATTTTGCTCGTTATCATCGGTTTTATAAAGAAGTGGTTATTTATTTAGTCTCCTGATTCCGGCTGCAGGTATTTGAACGCGGCCCACCAGCGGCTCCCATTGTCGCCAGGCGGCTCCCGATTGGTCGCCAGGCGGCTCCCGATTGGTCGCCAGGCGGCTCCCGATTGGTCGCCAGGCGGCTCCCGATTGGTCGCCAGGCTGTTATTCCTGTTGGAACGCTGAAGACTTTTTAAGGCAGTTTAAAGTTTTTTGCTTCGCTCTCATTAGCCGCTTTTTAAAGGCCACGCCTTTCTCCTGTTGCATGGCCTGTTATTGGACTGAAGTCCTCGGCATCATGTTTAAACCGACCAATCACAGAGGAGGGCTGATGATGGTGATGGTGACAGATTGTATATTTTCTAAAAGAGGTTTTATCACATTCCTGGATCTTTAGACGTAGTTTTATTGATTATTGAGCTTCAGTCTTTGTTTCTTTCTGCTCTGAACGTTGTGACGTTGACACAAGTTTAATGAGGACGAGGTTCACGTTCCACCTGGGATGCAGACGGACCAACGAGACCCGGAGACCCGGAGACCTGGAGACCTGGAGACCTCCTCATTCAGTCCACCACTAGATGGCACTAAATCAACGCGCGGCTCCTTCAGAGTCCAGCATGAGAACCTTTCGTCTCTTGAAGATCCTGATCGGAGGAAGACCACCAGATGTGGTCGACAGCTTGAGGAGCAACAAGTAGGTGGAGCTTCACCTCATTCACCTGTGCTGACAGCTGATTGGAGCGTCTCGGCCGCGTGACTCCGCCCCTCGTCCTCGGAGACGCAGGACTTTTATTTTTTAAACTTGTGGAAACGAACTAAACATCAGCGGCACTTTTCTACCAACACGTTTGTGTTCAGACTCTCAAGACTGTTGTTGTGGTTTCTGATGCTAGCTGAGATCTGTGGTTGCCACGGTAACCTGACCCGACTGTTGTTGCTGACCTGCAGGTTGTTGTGGTGGTGTTGTTGTTGTTGTTGTTGTTGTTGTTGTTGCTGTTGTTGCTGCTGCTGCTGCGGAGCCTCTGAAGCTCCTCCCCGTGATGACGCTGTTAACGTGTTGCTACGCTTCTGTGTGACCACGAGGCTGCAGACACACACACACACACCCACACACCCCTATACACACAGACACACACACACACACACCCACACACCCCTATACACACAGACACACACACACACACACCCACACACCCCTATACACACAGACACACACACACACACCCACACACCCCTATACACACAGACACACACACACCCACACACCCCTATACACACAGACACACACACACACACACCCACACACCCCTATACACACAGACACACACACACCCACACACCCCTATACACACAGACACACACACACCCACACACCCCTATACACACAGACACACACACACACACCCACACACCCCTATACACACAGACACACACACACACACCCACACACCCCTATACACACAGACACACACACACACCCACACACCCCTATACACACAGACACACACACACACACCCCTATACACACAGACACACACACATCCACACACCCCTATACACACAGACACACACACACACACCCCTATACACACAGACACACACACACATACATACATATATATATACACACACACACACGCACGCACGCACACACACACACACACACACACACACACAGCTGGACCATCAGGAACTGAGTGAAGCTGATTATCAGTTGAGCGAAAGACGTGTTTTATATTTACTGTAACTGTTTGAAGACAAACAATAATACATTAAATATGGAACCAATAGCTTACAGCTAGCTAGCAACTAAAAGCTAGTAGCTAACAGCTTACAGCTAGCTAGCAACTAAAAGCTAGTAGCTAATAGCTTACAGCTAGCTAGTAACTAAAAGCTAGTAGCTAATAGCTTACAGCTAGCTAGCAACTAAAAGCTAGTAGCTAACAGCTAGCAGTCTCTCTTTAGACGGCTTCTCTATTCTTCGACTTATTCCTCGACAGATTAAAGTCTCTTTATTAAAGTCTAATAATATAAATGTTCACGTTTTATATAAATATGATGATGTAATACTATAAAGACAATGTTCGGCCTCAGATCAGTTCCTGGCGGTGAGATTTCCCAGCCTCGGCGGTGCCGTGAACGCAGCACCATCGTGTTAGACTGTTCTCTCCTTTTACAGCATGACTCTATTTTTCTACCAGAAAAACGTGTTTCTATTGAGACGAAGCCTTAAAGATTCACACGGCATCTTCGTCCTGTGTGATGATGATGATGATGATGATTTTATCATGTTGGAGATTATTTAAATTGTTTGTGTCTCTGATTCGCCGTCGTGTTTCTGTCACCAGCACAACATGAAGAATGTTTTTATATTGATCAGGACAGCGTTGCATTCTGGGTAGTGTTTAACACATTTAATGGAAATGCACTGTAAGAAATGATCTGTCACTTTAATGTAGAAACTTTATTATAACAAAACTTTTTTATCAGAGGAAACATGAAAGTACTAATACCACAATGTAGTTGTACTCTGCAACTGCAGAACAAGTACTAATACCACAGTGTAGTAGTACTCTGCAACTGCAGAACGAGTACTAATACCACAGTGTAGTAGTACTCTGCAACTGCAGAACGAGTACTAATACCACAGTGTAGTAGTACTCTGCAACTGCAGAACGAGTACTAATACCACAGTGTAGTAGTACTCTGCAACTGCAGAACGAGTACTAATACCACAGTGTAGTAGTACTCTGCAACTGCAGAACGAGTACTAATACCACAGTGTAGTAGTACTCTGCAACTGCAGAACGAGTACTAATACCAAAGTGTAGTAGTACTCTGCAACTGCAGAACGAGTACTAATACCACAGTGTAGTAGTACTCTGTTAAAGTGGCACATTATTTTGCTTGTTGAACGTTTCATTATTAGAAGATTCTCAGTGAGACGATCTCATGTTGTAGAAGTTTGTTCTGTCTGATCAGCTGATCTGCAGTAAAGCTCTCTGATTGGACGATCACCTGGGACTCACAGAAATGGCCAAAAGTATGTGGACACGCCTTTACTGCTCAAACATTGATCTGAGAGTTGCTGTTGAACATGTTTACGTTTAGAGACAATATTCAATTCATATCTTCGTTATAAAAGAGAATATTCAGTTTTATCTTCGTTATAAAAGAGAGAATATTCTATTTTATCTTCGTTATGAAAGAGAGAATATTCAATTTCTATTTTCGTTATATAAGAGACAATATAATTTTTTTATCTTTGTTATAAAAGAAACAATATTCAATTTGTATCTTTGTTATAAAAGAGACTATTTTGGGGTTTTTTCGTTATAAAAGACAACATTTCAGTTCACATGGCTGATAAATATTAGTACTCTGACGTTCATGTTTACATTTAGCTGTTGATTCTGTGATTAAACTTGAACGTCGTGGTGACATTACGTGGTGGTGACATTACGTGGTGACATTACGTGGTGACATTACGTGGTGACATTACGTGGTGACATTACGTGGTGGTGACATTACGTGGTGGTGACATTACCGTGGTGACATTACGTCGTGGTGACATTACGTGGTGACATTACGTGGTGGTGACATTACGTCGTGGTGACATTACATCGTGGTGACATTACGTGGTGACATTACGTCGTGGTGACATTACGTCGTGGTGACATTACGTGGTGACATTACGTCGTGGTGACATTACGTGGTGACATTACGTCGTGGTGACATTACGTGGTGACATTACGTCGCGGTGACATTACGTGGTGACATTACTGGGTGACATTACGTGGTGACATTACATCGCGGTGACATTACGTGGTGACATTACGTCGTGGTGACATTACGTGGGTGACTACGTGGTGACATTACGTCGTGGTGACATTACGTGGTGACATTACGTGGTGACATTACGTGGTGGTGACATTACGTGGTGGTGACATTACGTGATGGTGACATTACGTGGTGACATTACGTGGTGGTGACATTACGTCGCGGTGACATTACATCGCGGTGACATTACGTGGTGACATTACGTCGTGGTGACATTACGTGGTGACATTACGTCGTGGTGACATTACGTGGTGACATGTCGCGGTGACATTACGTCGCGGTGACATTACGTGGTGGTGACATTACGTGGTGGTGACATTACGTGGTGACATTACATCGCGGTGACATTACGTGGTGACATTACGTCGCGGTGACATTACGTCGCGGTGACATTACGTGGTGACATAACACACGGGTGACATTACGTGGTGCATTACGTGGTGACATTACGCTGGTGACATTACGTGGTGACATACACACACTGGTGACATTACGTCGCTACGTCGTGGTGACATTACGTCGTGGTGACATTACGTCGTGGTGACATTACGTGGTGACATTACGTGGTGACATTACGTCGTGGTGACATTACGTGGTGGTGACATTACGTGTGGTGACATTACGTCGCGGTGACATTACGTGGTGGTGACATTACGTGGTGACATTACGTCGTGGTGACATTACGTGGTGACATTACGTCGTGGTGACATTACGTGGTGACATTACGTGTGGTGACATTACGTGGTGACATTACGTCGTGGTGACATTACGTGGTGACATTACGTGGTGACATTACGTGGTGGTGACATTACGTGATGGTGACATTACGTCGCGGTGACATTACATCGTGGTGACATTACATCGCGGTGACATTACGTGATGGTGACATTACGTGGTGACATTACGTGGTGGTGACATTACGTCGCGGTGACATTACATCGTGGTGACATTACATCGCGGTGACATTACGTGGTGACATTACGTCGTGGTGACATTACGTCGTGGTGACATTACGTGGTGACATTAGTCGTGGTGACATTACGTCGCGGTGACATTACGTCGCGGTGACATTACGTGGTGGTGACATTACGTGGTGACATTACGTCGTGGTGACATTACGTCGCGGTGACATTACGTGGTGACATTACGTGTGGTGACATTACATCGCGGTGACATTACGTGGTGACATTACGTGGTGGTGACATTACGTCGCGGTGACATTACGTGGTGACATTACGTCGCGGTGACATTACGTGGTGGTGACATTACGTGGTGGTGACATTACGTGGTGGTGACATTACGTGGTGGTGACATTACGTGTGGTGACATTACGTGGTGACATTACGTCGTGGTGACATTACGTCGTGGTGACATTACGTGGTGACATTACGTGGTGGTGACATTACGTGGTGGTGACATTACGTGGTGACATTACGTGGTGGTGACATTACGTGTGGTGACATTACGTCGTGGTGACATTACGTCGCGTGACATTACGTCGCGGTGACATTACGTGGTGGTGACATTACGTGGTGACATTACGTGGTGACATTACGTGGTGACATTCACACACGCGGTGACATTACGTCGTGACACGTGGTGACATTCGTCGTGGTGACATTACGTCGTGGTGACATTACGTGGTACATCGCGGTGACATTACGTGGTGGTGACATTACGTCGTGGTGACATTACGTCGTGGTGACATTACGTGGTGACATCGGGTGACATTACGTGGTGGTGACATACGTGACATTACGTGGTGACATTACGTGGTGACATTACGTCGCGGTGACATTACGTGGTGACATTACGTCGTGGTGACATTACGTGGTGGTGACATTACGTCGCGGTGACATTACGTGGTGGTGACATTACGTCGCGGTGACATTACGTCGCGGTGACATTACGTGGTGACATTACGTCGTGGTGACATTACGTGGTGGTGACATTACGTCGCGGTGACATTACGTGGTGGTGACATTACGTCGCGGTGACATTACGTCGCGGTGACATTACGTGGTGACATTACGTCGTGGTGACATTACGTGGTGGTGACATTACGTCGCGGTGACATTACGTGGTGGTGACATTACGTCGCGGTGACATTACGTCGCGGTGACATTACGTGGTGACATTACGTCGTGGTGACATTACGTCGTGGTGACATTACGTCGCGGTGACATTACGTGGTGGTGACATTACGTCGCGGTGACATTACGTCGCGGTGACATTACGTGGTGACATTACGTCGTGGTGACATTACGTGGTGACATTACGTCGCGGTGACATTACGTGGTGGTGACATTACGTCGCGGTGACATTACGTCGCGGTGACATTACGTGGCGGTGACATTACGTGGCGGTGACATTACGTGGCGGTGACATTACGTGGTGACATTACGTCGCGGTGACATTACGTCGTGGTGACATTACGTGGTGACATTACGTGGTGGTGACATTACGTGGTGACATTCGTGGTGACATTACGTGTGGTGACATTACGTCGCGGTGACATTACGCGGTGACATTACACACTACACAACACAACAAACGGTGACATTACGTGGTGACATTACGTCGCGGTGACATTACGTGGTGACATTACGTCGTGGTGACATTACGTGGTGGTGACATTACGTCGCGGTGACATTACGTGGTGGTGACATTACGTCGCGGTGACATTACGTCGCGGTGACATTACGTGGTGACATTACGTCGTGGTGACATTACGTGGTGGTGACATTACGTCGCGGTGACATTACGTGGTGGTGACATTACGTCGCGGTGACATTACGTCGCGGTGACATTACGTGGTGACATTACGTCGTGGTGACATTACGTGGTGGTGACATTACGTCGCGGTGACATTACGTGGTGGTGACATTACGTCGCGGTGACATTACGTCGCGGTGACATTACGTGGTGACATTACGTCGTGGTGACATTACGTGGTGGTGACATTACGTCGCGGTGACATTACGTGGTGGTGACATTACGTCGCGGTGACATTACGTCGCGGTGACATTACGTGGTGACATTACGTCGTGGTGACATTACGTGGTGGTGACATTACGTCGCGGTGACATTACGTGGTGGTGACATTACGTCGCGGTGACATTACGTCGCGGTGACATTACGTGGCGGTGACATTACGTGGCGGTGACATTACGTGGCGGTGACATTACGTGGCGGTGACATTACGTCGCGGTGACATTACGTCGTGGTGACATTACGTGGTGACATTACGTGGTGACATTACGTGGTGGTGACATTACGTCGTGGTGACATTACGTGGTGACATTACGTGGTGGTGACATTACGTGGTGACATTACGTGGTGGTGACATTACGTGGTGACATTACGTCGTGGTGACATTACGTGGTGACATTACGTGGTGGTGACATTACGTGGTGACATTACGTGGTGACATTACGTGGTGGTGACATTACGTCGCGGTGACATTACGTGGTGACATTACGTGGTGACATTACGCGGTGACATTACGTGGTGACATTACGTCGCGGTGACATTACGTGGTGACATTACGTCGTGGTGACGTTACGTGGTGGTGACATTACGTCGCGGTGACATTACGTCGTGGTGACATTACGTGGTGACATTACGTCGTGGTGACATTACGTCGCGGTGACATTACGTGGTGACATTACGTCGTGGTGACATTACGTCACGGTGACATTACGTGGTGGTGACATTACGTGGTGACATTACGTCGCGGTGACATTACGTGGTGACATTACGTCGTGGTGACATTACGTCGTGGTGACATTACGTGGTGGTGACATTACGTGGTGACATTACGTGGTGACTACTGGTGGTGACAACAAACCCCACGTGGTGACATTACGTCGCGGTGACATTTGTCCCAGCAGTGGCATTACCGTGGTGACATTACGTGGTGACATTCACGTCGCGGTGACGTGCATTAAGTGACATTCATGTGGTGACATTACGTCGATGGTGACATTACGTCCGGTGACATTAAACGTCGTGGTGACATTACGTCGTGGTGACATTACGTCGTGGTGACATTACGTGGTGGTGACATTACATCGCGGTGACATTACGTGGTGGTGACATTACGTCGTGGTGACATTACGTGGTGGTGACATTACGTGGTGACATTACGTGGTGACATTACGTGGTGGTGACATTACGTCGCGGTGACATTACGTGGTGGTGACATTACGTGGTGGTGACATTACATCGCGGTGACATTACGTGGTGGTGACACACCCAAAAACCTTACGTGGTGACATTACGTCGTGGTGACATTACGTGGTGGTGACATTACGTCGCGGTGACATTACGTGACAACGTGGTGACATTACGTCGCGGTGACATTACGTCGCGGTGACATTACGTGGTGACATTACGTCGTGGTGACATTACATCGCGGTGACATTACGTCGCGGTGACATTACGTCGCGGTGACATTAC
>JACSYO010001515.1:0-17958 GCA_016806645.1 Ophiodon elongatus
AGTTGTTGTTGGGGCTGCAGTTGTTGTGGCGGCAATTGTTGTTGTTTGGGCAACAGTTGTTGTTTGGGTTGGAGTTGTTGTGGCGGCAATTGTTGTCGTTGGGGCTGCAGTTGTGGCTGCAAGTGTTGATGTTTGGGCAACAGTGGTTGTCGTTGGGGCTGCAGTTGTTGTGGCGGCAAGTGTTGTTGTTTGGGCAACAGTGGTTGTCGTTGGGGCTGCAGTTGTTGTGGCGGCAAGTGTTGTTGTTTGGGCAACAGTTGTTGTCGTTGGGGCTGCAGTTGTTGTGGCGGCAATTGTTGTTGGGGCAATAGTTGTCGTTGGAGATGCAGTTGTTGTTTGGGTTGGAGTTGTTGTGCCGACAATTGTTGTTGTTGATGAAGTTGTTGTTATTCGGCAATTGTTGTTGTTTGGGCTGCAGTTGTTGTTTTGGCGGCAAGTGTTGTTGTTGGGGCACTAGTTGTCGTTGGAGATGCAGTTGTTGTGCCGACAATTGTTGTCGTTGGAGATGCAGTTGTTGTGCGAGATGTTGTTGTTGTGGCTGCAGTTGTTGTGGCGGCAAGTGTTGTTGTTTGGGCAACAGTGGTTGTCGTTGGGGCTGCAGTTGTTGTGGTGGCAAGTGTTGTTGTTTGGGCAACAGTGGTTGTCGTTGGGGCTGCAGTTGTTGTGGCGGCAAGTGTTGTTGTTTGGGCAGCAGTTGTTGTCGTTGGGGCTGCAGTTGTTGTGGCGGCAATTGTTGTTGTTGGGGCACTAGTTGTCGTTGGAGATGCAGTTGTGACGGTAATTGTTGTTGTTTGGGCAACAGTTGTTGTGGCGGCAATGGTTGTTGTTGGGGCACTAGTTGTCGTTGGAGATGCAGTTGTTATTTGGGTTGGAGTTGTTGTGCCGACAATTGTTGTCGTTGGGGCTGCAGTCGTTGTGGCGGCAAGTGTTGTTGTTTGGGCAACAGTGGTTGTCGTGGCGGCAAGTGTTGATGTTTGGGCAACAGTGGTTGTCGTTGGGGCAGTAGTTGTTGTGAAGGCAAGTGTTGTTGTTTGGGCAACAGTGGTTGTCGTTGGGGCTGCAGTTGTTGTTGGGGCTGCAGTTGTTGTGGCGGCAAGTGTTGATGTTTGGGCAACAGTGGTTGTCGTTGGGGCTGCAGTTGTTGTGGCGGCAAGTGTTGTTGTTTGGGCTGCAGTTGTTGTGGCGGCAAGTGTTGACGTTTGGGCAACAGTTGTTGTTGTTGGGGCTGCAATTGTGGCGGCAATTGTTGTTGTTGGGGCACTAGTTGTCGTTGGAGATGCAGTTGTTGTGCCGACAATTGTTGTCGTTGGAGATGCAGTTGGTGTGCCGACAATTGTTGTCGTTGGAGATGCAGTTGGTGTGCCGACAATTGTTGTCGTTGGGGCTGCAGTTGTTGTGGCGGCAAGTGTTGTCGTTGGGGCTACAGTTGTTGTGGGGCAATTGTTGTTGTTGGGGCACTAG
The DNA here is from genome assembly GCA_016806645.1 of Ophiodon elongatus. NCBI lineage: Eukaryota > Metazoa > Chordata > Actinopteri > Perciformes > Hexagrammidae > Ophiodon > Ophiodon elongatus. The sequence continues at coordinate 1,462 of JACSYO010001515.1, forward strand.
TTGTGTTGGAGATGCAGTTGTTGTGCCGACAATTGTTGTCGTTGGGGCTGCAGTTGTTGTGGCGGCAAGTGTTGTTGTTTGGGCAACAGTGGTTGTCGTTGGGGCTGCAGTTGTTGTGGCGGCAATTGTTGTTGTTGGGCCAGTTGTTGTTGTTGGGGCAATAGTTGTTGTGGCGGCAAGTGTTGTTTGGGCAACAGTGGTTGTCGTTGGGGCTGCAGTTGTTGTGGCGGCAAGTGTTGTTGTTTGGGCAACAGTTGTTGTCGTTGGGGCTGCAGTTGTTGTGGCGGCAATTGTTGTTGTTGGGGCACTAGTTGTCGTTGGAGATGCAGTTGTTGTTTGGGTTGGAGTTGTTGTGCCGACAATTGTTGTCGTTGGGGCTGCAGTTGTTGTGGCGGCAAGTGTTGTTGTTGGGGCAATAGTTGTCGTTGGGGCTGCAGTTGTTGTGGCGGCAATTGTTGTTGTTGGGGCAATAGTTTTCGTTGGGGTTGCAGTTGTTTTTGCTGTTTTCTCAGTTGTAGGGGATTCAGTTGTTGTTTGGGTTGCAGTTGTTATGGCAGCAATTGTTGTTGTTGGGGCAATAGTTGTCGTTGGGGCTGCAGTTGTTGTGGCGGCAATTGTTGTTGTTTGGGCAATAGTTGTTGTTGGGTGCGTTGTTTTTGGGTTGGAGTTGTTGTGCCGACAATTGTTGTCGTTGGGGCTGCAGTTGTGGCGGCAAGTGTTGTTGTTTGGGCAACAGTGGTTGTCGTTGGGGCTGCAGTTGTTGTGCGGCAAGTGTTGTTGTTGGGGCAATAGTTGTTGTTGGTGGTTGTTGTGGTTGTCGTTGGGGCTGCAGTTGTTGTGGCGGCAATTGTTGTTGTTGGGGCACTAGTTGTCGTTGGAGATGCAGTTGTTGTTTGGGTTGGAGTTGTTGTGGCGGCAAGTGTTGTTGTTTGGGCAACAGTGGTTGTCGTTGGGGCTGCAGTTGTTGTGGCGGCAAGTGTTGTTGTTTGGGCAACAGTTGTTGTTGTTGGGGCTGCAGTTGTTGTGGCGGCAAGTGTTGATGATTGGGCAACAGTGGTTGTCGTTGGGGCTGCAGTTGTGGTGGCAATTGTTGTCGTTGGAGATGCAGTTGTTGTTTGGGTTGGAGTTGTTGTGCCGACAATTGTCGTTGGGGCTGCAGTTGTTGTGGCGGCAATTGTTGTCGTTGGGGCAATAGTTGTCGTTGGGGCTGCAGTTGTTTTGGCGGCAATTGTTGTTGTTAGGGCACTAGTTGTCGTTGGAGATGCAGTTGTTCTGCCGACAATTGTTGTCGTTGGGGCTGCAGTTGTTGTGGTAGCAAGTGTTGATGTTTGGGCAACAGTGGTTGTCGTTGGGGCTGCAGTTGTTGTGGCGGCAAGTGTTGTTGTTTGGGCAACAATTGTTGTCGTTGGGGCTGCAGTTGTTGTGGCGGCAAGTGTTGTTGTTACTAGTTGTCGTTGGGGCTGCAGTTGTGCGGCAATTGTTGTTGTTGGGGCAATAGTTGTCGTTGGAGATGCAGTTGTTCTGCCGACAATGGTTGTCGTTGGGGCTGCAGTTGTTGTTGGAGATGCAGTTGTTGTGGCGGCAAGTGTTGTTGATTGGGCAACAGTGGTTGTCGTTGGGGCTGCAGTTGTTGTGGCGGCAATGGTTGTTGTTGGGGCACTAGTTGTCGTTGGAGATGCAGTTGTTGTGCCGACAATTGTTGTCGTTGGAGATGCAGTTGGTGTGCCGACAATTGTTGTCGTTGGGGCTGCAGTTGTTGTGGCGGCAATTGTTGTTGTTGGGGTACTAGTTGTCGTTGGAGATGCAGTTGTTGTTTGGGTTGGAGTTGTGCCGACAATTGTTGTTGTTGGGGCACTAGTTGTCGTTGGAGATGCAGTTTTTGTGCCGACAATTGTTGTCGTTGGGGCTGCAGTTGTTGTGGCGGCAAGTGTTGATGTTTGGGCAACAGTGGTTGTCGTTGGGGCTGCAGTTGTTGTGGCGGCAAGTGTTGTTGTTTGGTCAACAGTTGTTGTCGTTGGGGCTGCAGTTGTTGTGGCGGCAATTGTTGTTGTTGGGGCACTAGTTGTCGTTGGAGATGCAGTTGTTGTTTGGGCACCAGTTGTTGTTGTTGGAGAAGCAGTTGTTGTTTGGGCTGCAGTTGTTGTGGCGGCAAGTGTTGATGATTGGGCAACAGTGGTTGTCGTTGGGGCTGCAGTTGTTGTGGCGGCAAGTGTTGTTGTTTGGGCAACAGTTGTTGTCATTGGGACTGCAGTTGTTGTGGCGGCAATTGTTGTTGTTGGGGCAATAGTTGTCGTTGGGGCTGCAGTTGTTGTGGCGGCAATTGTTGTTGTTGGGGTACTAGTTGTCGTTGGAGATGCAGTTGTTGTGCTGACAATTGTTGTCGTAGGGGCTACAGTTGTTGTGGCGGCAAGTGTTGATGTTTGGGCAACAGTTGTCATTGGGACTGCAGTTGTTTTAGCGGCAATTGTTGTTGTTGGGGCAATAGTTGTCGTTGGGGCTGCAGTTGTTGTGGCGGCAATGGTTGTTGTTGGGGCACTAGTTGTCGTTGGAGATGCAGTTGTTATTTGGGTTGGAGTTGTTGTGCCGACAATAGTTGTCGTTGGGGCTGCAGTCGTTGTGGCGGCAAGTGTTGTTGTTTGGGCAACAGTGGTTGTTGTGGCGGCAAGTGTTGTTGTTGGGGCACTAGTTGTCGTTGGAGATGCAGTTGTTGTGGCGGCAAGTGTTGTTGTTTGGGAACCAGTTGTTGTTGTTGGAGATGCAGTTGTTGTTTGGGCTGCAGTTGTTGTGGCGGCAAGTGTTGATGATTGGGCAACAGTGGTTGTCGTTGGGGCTGCAGTTGTTGTGGCGGCAAGTGTTGTTGTTTGGGCAACAGTTGTTGTCATTGGGACTGCAGTTGTTGTGGCGGCAATTGTTGTTGTTGGGGCAATAGTTGTCGTTGGGGCTGCAGTTGTGGCGGCAATTGTTGTTGTTTGGGCTGCAGTTGTGGCGGCAAGTGTTGTTGTCGTTGGGGCTGCAGTTGTTGTGGCGGCAATGGTTGTTGTTGGGGCACTAGTTGTCGTTGGAGATGCAGTTGTTATTTGGGTTGGAGTTGTTGTGCCGACAATTGTTGTCGTTGGGGCTGCAGTCGTTGTGGCGGCAAGTGTTGTTGTTTGGGCAACAGTGGTTGTCGTGGCGGCAAGTGTTGATGTTTGGGCAACAGTGGTTGTCGTTGGGGCAGTAGTTGTTGTGAAGGCAAGTGTTGTTGTTTGGGCAACAGTGGTTGTCGTTGGGGCTGCAGTTGTTGTTGGGGCTGCAGTTGTTGTGGCGGCAAGTGTTGATGTTTGGGCAACAGTGGTTGTCGTTGGGGCTGCAGTTGTTGTGGCGGCAAGTGTTGTTGTTTGGGCTGCAGTTGTTGTGGCGGCAAGTGTTGACGTTTGGGCAACAGTTGTTGTTGTTGGGGCTGCAATTGTGGCGGCAATTGTTGTTGTTGGGGCACTAGTTGTCGTTGGAGATGCAGTTGTTGTGCCGACAATTGTTGTCGTTGGAGATGCAGTTGGTGTGCCGACAATTGTTGTCGTTGGAGATGCAGTTGGTGTGCCGACAATTGTTGTCGTTGGGGCTGCAGTTGTTGTGGCGGCAAGTGTTGTCGTTGGGGCTACAGTTGTTGTGGCGGCAATTGTTGTTGTTGGGGCACTAGTTGTCGTTGGAGATGCAGTTGTTGTGCCGACAATTGTTGTCGTTGGGGCTGCATTTGTTGTGGCGGCAAGTGTTGTTGTTTGGGCAACAGTGGTTGTCGTTGGGCCTGCAGTTGTTGTGGCGGCAATTGTTGTTGTTGGGGCAATAGTTGTCGTTGGGGCAATAGTTGTTGTGGCGGCAAGTGTTGTTGTTTGGGCAACAGTGGTTGTCGTTGGGGCTGCAGTTGTTGTGGCGGCAAGTGTTGTTGTTTGGGCAACAGTTGTTGTCGTTGGAGATGCAGTTGTTGTGCCGACAATTGTTGTCGTTGGAGATGCAGTTGTTGTGGCAAGTGTTGTTGTTTGGGCACCAGTTGTTGTTGGAGAAGCAGTTGTTGTGGCGGCAATTATTGTTGTTGGGGCAATAGTTGTCTTTGGAGATGCAGTTGTTGTGCCGACAATTGTTGTCGTTGGGGCTGCAGTAGTTGTGGCGGAAAGTGTTGATGTTTGGGCAACAGTGGTTGTCGTTGGGGCTGCAGTTGTTGTGGCGGCAATGGTTGTTGTTGGGGCACTAGTTGTCGTTGTTGTGCCGACAATTGTTGTCGTTGGGGCTGCAGTTGTTGTGGCGGCAAGTGTTGATGTTTGGGCAACAGTTGTCATTGGGACTGCAGTTGTTGTGGCGGCAATTGTTGTTGGGGCAATAGTTGTCGTTGGGGCTGCAGTTGTTGTGGCGGCAATTGTTGTTGTTGGGGCAATAGTTTTCGTTGGGGTTGCAGTTGTTTTTGCTGTTTTCTCAGTTGTAGGGGATTCAGTTGTTGTTTGGGTTGCAGTTGTTATGGCAGCAATTGTTGTTGTTGGGGCAATAGTTGTCGTTGGGGCTGCAGTTGTTGTGGCGGCAATGGTTGTTGTTGGGGCACTAGTTGTCGTTGGAGATGCAGTTGTTATTTGGGTTGGAGTTGTTGTGCCGACAATTGTTGTCGTTGGGTCTGCAGTTGTGGCGGCAAGTGTTGTTGTTTGGGCAACAGTGGTTGTCGTTGGGGCTGCAGTTGTTGTGGCGGCAAGTGTTGTTGTTGGGGCACTAGTTGTCGTTGGAGATGCAGTTGTTGTGCCGACAATTGTTGTCTTTGGGGCTGCAGTTGTTGTGGCGGCAAGTGTTGATGTTTGGGCAACAGTGGTTGTCGTTGGGGCAGTAGTTGTTGTGAAGGCAAGTGTTGTTGTTTGGGCAACAGTGGTTGTCGTTGGGGCTGCAGTTGTTGTGGCGGCAAGTGTTGTTGTTGGAGATGCAGTTGTTGTTTGGGCTGCAATTGTTGTGGCGGCAAGTGTTGATGATTGGGCAACAGTGGTTGTCGTTGGGGCTGCAGTTGTGGTGGCAATTGTTGTCGTTGGAGATGCAGTTGTTGTTTGGGTTGGAGTTGTTGTGCCGACAATTGTGGTCGTTGGGGCTGCAGTTGTTGTTGGGGCAATAGTTGTCGTTGGGGCTGCAGTTGTTTTTGGGGCAATAGTTGTCGTTGGGGCTGCAGTTGTTGTGGCGGCAAGTATTGATGTTTGGGCAACAGTGGTTGTCGTTGGGGCGGCAAGTGTTGTCGTTGGGGCTGCAGTTGTTTTGGCGGCAATTGTTGTTGTTAGGGCACTAGTTGTCGTTGGAGATGCAGTTGTTCTGCCGACAATTGTTGTCGTTGGGGCTGCAGTTGTTGTGGTAGCAAGTGTTGATGTTTGGGCAACAGTGGTTGTCGTTGGGGCTGCAGTTGTTGTGGCGGCAAGTGTTGTTGTTTGGGCAACAATTGTTGTCGTTGGGGCTGCAGTTGTTGTGGCGGCAAGTGTTGTTGTTGCACTAGTTGTCGTTGGGGCTGCAGTTGTGGCGGCAATTGTTGTTGTTGGGGCAATAGTTGTCGTTGGAGATGCAGTTGTTCTGCCGACAATGGTTGTCGTTGGGGCTGCAGTTGTTGTTGTTGGAGATGCAGTTGTTGTGGCGGCAAGTGTTGTTGATTGGGCAACAGTGGTTGTCGTTGGGGCTGCAGTTGTTGTGGCGGCAATGGTTGTTGTTGGGGCACTAGTTGTCGTTGGAGATGCAGTTGTTGTGCCGACAATTGTTGTCGTTGGAGATGCAGTTGGTGTGCCGACAATTGTTGTCGTTGGGGCTGCAGTTGTTGTGGCGGCAATTGTTGTTGTTGGGGTACTAGTTGTCGTTGGAGATGCAGTTGTTGTTTGGGTTGGAGTTGTGCCGACAATTGTTGTTGTTGGGGCACTAGTTGTCGTTGGAGATGCAGTTTTTGTGCCGACAATTGTTGTCGTTGGGGCTGCAGTTGTTGTGGCGGCAAGTGTTGATGTTTGGGCAACAGTGGTTGTCGTTGGGGCTGCAGTTGTTGTGGCGGCAAGTGTTGTTGTTTGGGCAACAGTTTTTGTCGTTGGGGCTGCAGTTGTTGTGGCGGCAAGTGTTGTTGTTTGGGCACCAGTTGTTGTTGTTGGAGAAGCAGTTGTCGTTGGGGCTGCAGTTGTTGTGGCGGCAAGTGTTATTGTTTGGGCACCAGTTGTTGTTGTTGGAGATGCAGTTGTTGTTTGGGCTGCAGTTTTTGTGGCGGCAAGTGTTGTTGTTTGGGCAACAGTTGTTGTCATTGGGACTGCAGTTGTTGTGGCGGCAATTGTTGTATTTGGGGCAATAGTTGTCGTTGGGGCTGCAGTTGTTGTGGCGGCAATTGTTGTTGTTGGGGCTGCAGTTGTTGTGGCGGCAATGGTTGTTGTTGGGGCACTAGTTTTCGTTGGAGATGCAGTTGTTGTTTGGGTTGGAGTTGTTGTGCCGACAATTGTTGTCGTTGGGGCTGCAGTTGTTGTGGCGGCAAGTGTTGTTGTTTGGGCAACAGTGGTTGTCGTTGGGGCTGCAGTTGTTGTGGCGGCAATGGTTGTTGTTGGGGCACTAGTTTTCGTTGGAGATGCAGTTGTTGTTTGGGTTGGAGTTGTTGTGCCGACAATTGTTGTCGTTGGGGCTGCAGTTTTTGTGGCGGCAAGTGTTGTTGTTTGGGCAACAGAGGTTGTCGTTGGGGCTGCAGTTGTTGTGGCGGCAAGTGTTGTTGTTTGGGCAACAGTTGTCGTTGTTGTTGGGGCACTAGTTGTTGTTGGAGTGCAGTTGTTGTGCCGACATTGTTGTCGTTGGAGATGCAGTTGTTGTGTTGTTGTGTTGGAGTTGGTGTGTGCCGACAATTGTTGTCGTTGGGGCTGCAGTTGTTGTGGCGGCAATTGTTGTTGGGGCACTAGTTGTCGTTGGAGATGCAGTTGTTGTTTGGGTTGGAGTTGTTGTGCCGACAATTGTCGTTGGGGCTGCAGTTGTTGGGGCACTAGTTGTCGTTGGAGATACAGTTTTTGTGCCGACAATTGTTGTCGTTGGGGCTGCAGTTGTTGTGGCGGCAAGTGTTGATGTTTGGGCACCAGTTGTTGTTGAAGCAGTTGTCGTTTGGGCTGCAGTTGTTGTGGCGGCAAGTGTTGATGATTGGGCAACAGTGGTTGTCGTTGGGGCTGCAGTTGTTGTGGCGGCAATTGTTGTTGTTGGGGCACTAGTTGTCGTTGGAGATGCAGTTGTTGTTTGGGTTGGAGTTGTTGTGCCGACAATTGTTGTCGTTGGGGCTGCAGTTTTTGTGGCGGCAAGTGTTGTTGTTTGGGCAACAGTGGTTGTCGTTGGGGCTGCAGTTGTTGTGGCGGCAAGTGTTGTTGTTTGGGCTGCAGTTGTTGTGGCGGCAATTGTTGTTGTTGGGGCAGTTCTTGTGGTGGCAATTGTTGTTGTTGGGGCACTAGTTGTTGTTTGGGTTGGAGTTGTGCTGACAATTGTCGTTGGGGCTGCACTTGTTGTGGCGGCAAGTGTTGTCGTTGGGGCTGCAGTTGTTGTGGCGGCAATTGTTGTTGTTGGGGCACTAGTTGTCGTTGGAGATGCAGTTGTTCTGCCGACAATTGTTGTCGTTGGGGCTGCAGTTGTTGTGGCGGCAAGTGTTGTTGTTTGGGCAACAGTGGTTGTCGTTGGGGCTGCAGTTGTTGTGGCGGCAAGTGTTGTTGTTTGGGCAAAAGTTGTTGTTGTTGGGGCACTAGTTGTCGTTGGGGCTGCAGTTGTTGTGGCGGCAAGTGTTGTTGTTTGGGCAACAGTTGTCGTTGGGGCTGCAGTTGTTGTGGCGGCAATTGTTGTTGGGGCAATAGTTGTCGTTGGAGATGCAGTTGTGCCGACAATTGTTGTCGTTGGGGCTGCAGTTGTTGTGGCGGCAAGTGTTGATGTTTGGGCAACAGTGGTTGTCGTTGGGGCTGTAGTTGTTGTGAAGGCAAGTGTTGTTGTTTGGGCAACAATGGTTGTCGTTGGAGAAGCAGTTGTCGTTTGGGCTGCAGTTGTGTCGACAATTCTTATCGTTGGGGCTGCAGTTGTTCTTGCTGTTTTCTCAATTGTTGTTGGGTAATCAGTTGTCTGGGCTGCAGTTGTTTTGGCAGCAATTGTTGTTGTTTGGGCAACAGTGGATGTCATTGGGGATGTAGTTGTTGTGGAAGCATGTTTTGTTATTGGGGCACCAGTTGTTGTCGTTGGGGCTGCAGTTGTTGTTGTGGCAAGTGTTGTTGTTGGGGCACCAGTTGTTGTCGTTGAGGCTGCAGTTGTAGCGGCAAGTGTTGTTGTTTGGGCAACAGTTGTCGTCGTTGGGGCTGCAGTTGTTGTGGCGGCAAGTATTGTTGTTGGGGCACCAGTTGTTGTCTTTGGGGCTGCAGTTGTTCTTGCTGTTTTCTCAATTGTTGTTGGATAATCAGTTGTCTGGGCTGCAGTTGTTTTGGCAGCAATTGTTGTTGTTTGGGCAACAGTTGTCGTCGTTGGAGCTGCAGTTTTTGTGGCGGCAAGTGTTGTTGTTGGGGCACCAGTTGTTGTCGTTGAGGCTTCAGTTGTTGTGGCAGCAATTGTGGTTGTTTGGTCAACATTTAACGTCATTGGGGCTGCAGTTGTTGTGGTGGTAAGTGTTGTTGTTGGGACACCAGTTGTTGTGGCGGCAATTGTTGTCGTTGGGCCAAAAGTGGATTTCGTTGGGGATGCAGTTGTTGTGGAGGCAAGTTTTGTTGTTGGGCCAAAAGTGGATTTCGTTGGGGATGCAGTTGTTGTGGAGGCAAGTTTTGTTGTTGGGGCACCAGTTGTTGTCGTTGAGGAATCAGTTGTTGTAGGGGAATCAGTTGTTTGGGCAACAGTGGTTGTCGTTAGTGCTGCAGTTGTTGTGGCGGCAAGTGTTGTTGTTGGGGCACCAGTTATTGTCGGTGGGGCTGCAGTTGTTGTGGCGGCAATGGTTGTCGTTGGGGCAACCGTGGATTTAATTTGGGATGCAGTTGTTGTGGCGGCAAGTGTTGTTGTTTGGGCAACAGTTGTTGTCATTGGGGCTGCAGTTGTTGTGGCGGCAATGGTTGTTGTTGGGGCACTAGTTGTCGTTGGAGATGCAGTTGTTGTGCCGACAATTGTTGTCGTTGGGGCTGCAGTTGTTGTGGCGGCAAGTGTTGATGATTGGGCAACAGTGGTTGTCGTTGGGGCTGCAGTTGTTGTGGCGGCAAGTGTTGTTGTTTGGGCAAAAGTTGTTGTTGTTGGGGCACTAGTTGTCGTTGGAGATGCAGTTGTTGTGCCGACAATTGTTGTCGTTGGAGATGCAGTTGGTGTGCCGACAATTGTTGTCGTTGGGGCTGCAGTTGTTGTGGCGGCAATTGTTGTTGTTGGGGCACTAGTTGTCGTTGGAGATGCAGTTGTTGTTTGGGTTGGAGTTGTTGTGCTGACAATTGTTGTTGTTGGGGCACTAGTTGTCGTTGGAGATGCAGTTTTTGTGCCGACAATTGTTGTCGTTGGGGCTGCAGTTGTTGTGGCGGCAAGTGTTGATGTTGGGGCTGCAGTTGTTGTGGCGGCAAGTGTTGTTGTTTGGGCAACAGTGGTTGTCGTTGGGGCTGCAGTTGTTGTGGCGGCAATGGTTGTTGTTGGGGCACTAGTTGTCGTTGGAGATGCAGTTGTTGTGCCGACAATTGTTGTTGTTTGGGCACCAGTTGTTGTTGTTGGAGAAGCAGTTGTTGTTTGGACTACAGTTGTTGTGGCGGCAATTGTTGTTGTTGGGACAATAGTTGTCGTTGGGGCTGCAGTTGTTGTGGCGGCAATTGTTGTTGTTGGGGCAATAGTTGTCGTTGGAGATGCAGTTGTTGTGCCGACAATTGTTGTCGTTGGGGCTGCAGTTGTTGTGGCGGCAATTGTTGTTGTTGGGGCACTAGTTGTCGTTGGAGATGCAGTTGTTGTTTGGGTTGGAGTTGTTGTGCCGACAATTGTCGTTGGGGCTGCAGTTGTTGTGGCGGCAATTGTTGTTGTTGGGGCACTAGTTGTCGTTGGAGATGCAGTTGTTGTTTGGGGCCGACAATTGTCGTTGGGGCTGGTTGTTGTGGCACCAGTTGTTGTTGTTGGAGAAGCAGTTGTTGTTTGGACTGCAGTTGTTGTGGCGGCAATTGTTGTTGTTGGGGCAATAGTTGTCGTTGGGGCTGCAGTTGTTGTGGCGGCAATTGTTGTTGTTGGGGCAATAGTTGTCGTTGGGGCTGCAGTTGTGCCGGCAATTGTTGTTGTTGGGGCAATAGTTGTCGTTGGGGCTGCAGTTATTTTTGCTGTTTTCTCAGTTGTAGGGGATTCAGTTGTTGTTTGGGTTGCAGTTGTTATGGCAGCAATTGTTGTCGTTGGGGCACTAGTTGTCGTTGGAGATGCAGTTGTTGTTTGGGTTGGAGTTGTTGTGCCGACAATTGTTGTCGTTGGGGCTGCAGTTGTTGTGGCGGCAAGTGTTATTGTTTGGGCACCAGTTGTTGTTGTTGGAGATGCAGTTGTTGTTTGGGCTGCAGTTGTTGTGGCGGCAAGTGTTGTTGTTTGGGCAACAGTTGTTGTCATTGGGACTGCAGTTGTTGTGGCGGCAATTGTTGTATTTGGGGCAATAGTTGTCGTTGGGGCTGCAGTTGTTGTGGCGGCAATTGTTGTTGTTGGGGCAATAGTTGTCGTTGGGGCTGCAGTTCTTGTGGCGGCAATGGTTGTTGTTGGGGCACTAGTTGTCGTTGGAGATGCAGTTGTTGTTTGGGTTGGAGTTGTTGTGCCGACAATTGTTGTCGTTGGGGCTGCAGTTTTTGTGGCGGCAAGTGTTGTTTGGGCAACAGTGGTTGTCGTTGGGGCTGCAGTTGTTGTGGCGGCAAGTGTTGTTGTTTGGGCAACAGTTGTTGTCGTTGGGGCTGCAGTTGTTGTGGCGGCAATTGTTGTTGTTGGGGCAATAGTTGTCGTTGGGGCAGTTGTTGTGGCGGCAATTGTTGTTGTTGGGGCACTAGTTGTCGTTGGAGATGCAGTTGTTGTGGCGGCAATTGTTGTTGTTGGGGCACTAGTTGTCGTTGGAGATGCAGTTGTTGTTTGGGTTGGAGTTGTTGTGCCGACAATTGTTGTCGTTGGGGCTGCAGTTGTGGCGGAAAGTGATGTCGTTGGGGCAATAGTTGTCGTTGGGGCTGCAGTTGTTGTGGCGGCAAGTGTTGTTGTTTGGGCACCAGTTGTTGTTGTTGGAGATGCAGTTGTTGTTTGGGCTGCAGTTGTTGTGGCGGCAAGTGTTGTTGTTTGGGCAACAGTTGTTGTCATTGGGACTGCAGTTGTTGTGGCGGCAATTGTTGTTGTTGGGGCAATAGTTGTCGTTGGGGCTGCAGTTGTGGCGGCAATTGTTGTTGTTGGGGCTGCAGTTGTGGCGGCAATGGTTGTTGTTGGGGCACTAGTTTTCGTTGGAGATGCAGTTGTTGTTTGGGTTGGAGTTGTTGTGCCGACAATTGTTGTCGTTGGGGTAGTTTTTGTGGCGGCGTTGTTGTTTGGGCAACAGAGGTTGTCGTTGGGGCTGCAGTTGTTGTGGCGGCAAGTGTTGTTGTTTGGGCAACAGTTGTTGTCGTTGGGGCTGCAGTTGTTGTGGCGGCAATTGTTGTTGTTGGGGCAATAGTTGTCGTTGGAGATGCAGTTGTTGTTTGGGTTGGAGTTGGGGCTGCACTTGTTGTGGCTGCAGTTGTTGTGGCGGCAATTGTTGTTGTTGGGGCACTAGTTGTCGTTGGAGATGCAGTTGTTCTGCCGACAATTGTTGTCGTTGGGGCTGCAGTTGTTGTGGCGGCAAGTGTTGATGTTTGGGCAACAGTAGTTGTCGTTGGGGCTGCAGTTGTTGTGGCGGCAAGTGTTGTTGTTTGGGCAACAGTGGTTGTCGTTGGGGCTGCAGTTGTTGTGGCGGCAAGTGTTGTTGTTTGGGCAAAAGTTGTTGTTGTTGGGGCACTAGTTGTCGTTGGAGATGCAGTTGTTGTGCCGACAATTGTTGTTGTTGGGGCACTAGTTGTCGTTGGAGATGCAGTTGTTGTTTGGGTTGGAGTTGTTATGCCGACAATTGTCGTTGGGGCTGCAGTTGTTGTGGCGGCAATTGTTGTTGTTGGAGAAGCAGTTGTTGTTTGGACTGCAGTTGTTGTGGCGGCAATTGTTGTTGTTGGGGCAATAGTTGTCGTTGTGGCGGCAATGGTTGTTGTTGGGGCACTAGTTGTCGTTTGAGATGCAGTTGTTGTTTGGGTTGGAGTTGTTGTGCCGACAATTGTTGTCGTTGGGGCTGCAGTTGTTGTGGCGGCAATGGTTGTTGTTGGGGCACTAGTTGTCATTGGAGATGCAGTTGTTGTGCCGACAATTGTTGTTGTTTGGGCACCAGTTGTTGTTGTTGGAGATGCAGTTGTTGTTTGGGCTGCAGTTGTTGTGGCGGCAAGTGTTGTTGTTGGGGCAATAGTTGTCGTTGGGGCTGCAGTTATTTTTGCTGTTTTCTCAGTTGTAGGGGATTCAGTTGTTGTTTGGGTTGCAGTTGTTATGGCAGCAATTGTTGTTGTTGGGGCAATAGTTGTCGTTGGGGCACTTGTTCTCGTTGGAGATGCAGTTGTTGTTTGGGTTGGAGTTGTTGTGCCGACAATTGTTGTTGTTGGGGCTGCAGTTGTGGCGGAAAGTGATGTCGTTGGGGCAATAGTTGTCGTTGGGGCTGCAGTTGTTGTGGCGGCAAGTGTTAATGTTTGGGCACCAGTTGTTGTTGTTGTTGGAGATGCAGTTGTTGTTTGGGCTGCAGTTGTTGTGGCGGCAAGTGTTGTTTGGGCAACAGTTGTTGTCATTGGGACTGCAGTTGTTGTGGCGGCAATTGTTGTCGTTGGGGCTGCAGTTGTTGTGGCGGCAATGGTTTTTGTTGGGGCACTAGTTTTCGTTGGAGATGCAGTTGTTGTTTGGGTTGGAGTTGTTGTGCCGACAATTGTTGTCGTTGGGGCTGCAGTTTTTGTGGCGGCAAGTGTTGTTGTTTGGGCAACAGTGGTTGTCGTTGGGGCTGCAGTTGTTGTGGCGGCAAGTGTTGTTGTTTGGGCAACAGTTGTTGTCGTTGGGGCTGCAGTTGTTGTTTGGGTTGGAGTTGTGCTGACAATTGTCGTTGGGGCTGCACTTGTTGTGGCGGCAATTGTTGTTGTTGGGGCAATAGTTGTCGTTTGGGCTGCAGTTGTTGTGGCGGCAATTGTTGTTGTTGGGGCACTAGTTGTCGTTGGAGATGCAGTTGTTCTGCCGACAATTGTTGTCGTTGGGGCTGCAGGTGTTGTTGTTTGGGCAACAGTGGTTGTCGTTGGGGCTGCAGTTGTTGTGGCGGCAAGTGTTGTTGTTTGGGCAAAAGTTGTTGTTGTTGGGGCACTAGTTGTCGTTGGAGATGCAGTTGTTGTTTGGGTTGGAGTTGTTGTGCCGACAATTGTCGTTGGGGCTGCAGTTGTTGTGGCGGCAATTGTTGTTGTTGGGGCACTAGTTGTCGTTGGAGATGCAGTTGTTGTTTGGGTTGGAGTTGTTGTGCCGGCAAGTGTTGTTGTTTGGGCAACAGTGGTTGTCGTTGGGGCTGCAGTTGTTGTGGCGGCAAGTGTTGATGTTTGGGCAACAGTTGTTGTTGTTGGGGCTGCAGTTGTGGCGGCAATTGTTGTTGTTGGGGCACTAGTTGTCGTTGGAGATGCAGTTGTTGTGCCGACAATTCTTGTCGTTGGAGATGCAGTTGGTGTGCCGACAATTGTTGTCGTTGGGGCTGCAGTTGTTGTTGTTTGGGAACCAGTTGTTGTTGTTGGAGATGCAGTTGTTGTTTGGGCTGCAGTTGTTGTGGCGGCAAGTGTTGATGATTGGGCAACAGTGGTTGTTGTTGGGACTGCAGTTGTTGTGGCGGCAATTGTTGTTGTTGGGGCAATAGTTGTCGTTGGAGATGCAGTTGTTGTGCCGACAATTGTTGTCGTTGGGGCTGCAGTTGTTGTGGCGGCAATTGTTGTTGTTGGGGCACTAGTTGTCGTTGGAGATGCAGTTGTTGTGCCGACAATTGTTGTCGTTGGGGCGGCAAGTGTTGATGTTTGGGCAACAGTGGTTGTCGTTGGGGCTGCAGTTGTTGTGGCGGCAAGAGTTGTTGTCGTTGGGGCTGCAGTTGTTGTGGCGGCAAGTGTTGTTATTTGGGCACCAGTTGTTGTTGTTGGAGAAGCAGTTGTTGTTTGGGCTGCAGTTGTTGTGGCGGCAAGTGTTGATGATTGGGCAACAGTGGTTGTCGTTGGGACTGCAGTTGTTGTGGCGGCAATTGTTGTTGTTGGGGCAATAGTTGTCGTTGGGGCTGCAGTTGTTGTGGCGGCAATTGTTGTTGTTGGGGCAATAGTTGTCGTTGGGGCTGCAGTTGTGCCGGCAATTGTTGTTGTTGGGGCAATAGTTGTCGTTGGGGCTGCAGTTATTTTTGCTGTTTTCTCAGTTGTAGGGGATTCAGTTGATGTTTGGGTTGCAGTTGTTGTGCCGACAATTGTTGTCGTTGGGGCTGCAGTTGTGGCGGAAAGTGATGTCGTTGGGGCTGCAGTTGTTGTGGCGGCAAGTGTTATTGTTTGGGCACCAGTTGTTGTTGTTGGAGATGCAGTTGTTGTTTGGGCTGCAGTTGTTGTGGCGGCAAGTGTTGTTGTTTGGGCAACAGTTGTTGTCATTGGGACTGCAGTTGTTGTGGCGGCAATTGTTGTTGTTGGGCTGCAGTTGTTGTGCAATTGTTGTTGTTGGGGCTGCAGTTGTTGTGGCGGCAATGGTTGTTGTTGGGGCACTAGTTTTCATTGGAGATGCAGTTGTTGTTTGGGTTGGAGTTGTTGTGCCGACAATTGTTGTCTTGGGGCTGCAGTTGTTGTGGCGGCAAGTGTTGTGTTTGGGCAACAGTGTGTCGTTGGGGCTGCAGTTGTTGTGGCGGCAAGTGTTGTTGTTTGGGCAACAGTTGTTGTCGTTGGGGCTGCAGTTGTTGTGGCGGCAATTGTTGTTGTTGGGGCAATAGTTGTCGTTGGAGATGCAGTTGTTGTTTGGGTTGGAGTTGTGCTGACAATTGTCGTTGGGGCTGCACTTGTTGTGGCGGCAATTGTTGTTGTTGGGGCAATAGTTGTCGTTGGGGCTGCAGTTGTTGTTTGGGGTTGAGTTGTTGTGCCGACAATTGTTGTCGTTGGGGCTGCAGTTGTTGTGGCGGCAAGTGTTGTTGTTTGGGCAACAGTGGTTGTCGTTGGGGCTGCAGTTGTTGTGGCGGCAAGTGTTGTTGTTTGGGCAACAGTTGTTGTCGTTGGGGCTGCAGTTGTTGTGGCGGCAATTGTTGTTGTTGGGGCAATAGTTGTCGTTGGAGATGCAGTTGTTGTTTGGGTTGGAGTTGTGCGCATTGTCGTTGGGGCTGCACTTGTTGTGGCGGCAATTGTTGTTGTTGGGGCAATAGTTGTCGTTGGGTGCAGTTGTTGTGGCGGCAATTGTTGTTGTTGGGGCACTAGTTGTCGTTGGAGATGCAGTTGTTCTGCCGACAATTGTTGTCGTTGGGGCTGCAGTTGTTGTGGCGGCAAGTGTTGATGTTTGGGCAACAGTAGTTGTCGTTGGGGCTGCAGTTGTTGTGGCGGCAAGTGTTGTTTGGGCAAAAGTTGTTGTTGTTGGGGCACTAGTTGTCGTTGGAGATGCAGTTGTTGTGCCGACAATTGTTGTTGTTGGGGCACTAGTTGTCGTTGGAGATGCAGTTGTTGTTTGGGTTGGAGTTGTTGTGCCGACAATTGTCGTTGGGGATGCAGTTGTTGTGGCGGAATGTTGTTGTTATGGCTATTGTCCGGGCTGCAGTTGTTGTGGCGGCAATTGTTGTTGTTGGCACTAGTTTTCATTGGAGATGCAGTTGTTGTTTGGGTTGAGTTGTTGTGGCACAATTGTTGTTGTTGGGGCTGCAGTTTTTGTGGCTGTTGTCTGCAACAGTGTTGTCGTTGGCTGCAGTTGTTGTGTGCAATGGTTGTTGTTGGGGCACAGTTTGTCGTTTGAGATGCAGTTGTTTTGGGTGAGTTGCTGATTGTTGTCATGGGGCTGCAGTTGTTGTGGCGGCAAGTGTTGTTGTTGGGGCAATAGTTGTCGTTGGGGCTGCAGTTGTTGTGGCGGCAATTGTTGTTGTTGGGGCACTAGTTGTCGTTGGAGATGCAGTTGTTGTTTGGGTTGGAGTTGTTGTGCCGGCAATTGTTATCTGTTAGCTGCAGTTTTTGTATGGCAAGTGCTGTTGTTTGGGCAGCTTCAGTGGTTGTCGTTGGGGCTGCAGTAGTTGTGGCGGCAAGTGTGGATGTTTGGGCAACAGTGGTTGTCGTTGGGGCTGCAGTTGTTGTGGCGGCAATGGTTGTTGTTGGGGCAATAGTTGTCGTTGGAGATGCAGTTGTTGTTTGGGTTGGAGTTGTTGTGCCGACAATTGTTGTCGTTGGGGCTGCAGTTGTTGTGGCGGCACGTGTTGATGTTTGGGCAACAGTGGATGTCGTTGGGGCTGCAGTTGTTGTGGCGGCAAGTGTTGTT
>JACSYO010001516.1:0-21389 GCA_016806645.1 Ophiodon elongatus
ATTGGACCTGATTGATCCCAGAGGATAAGTTAACGTGTCACAATACAGGAGCAGAAGAAGAGTCTAAAGGGTTCAAAACTATTTCAAACAATGAACACAGCAACATCAAAATAAAAAATAGGTCAATGACAAAATTTGATTCAATATAAATGTTATACATTACATTTATAATGCAATATGTGACAAGACTTGGCTGTGCAAGAATAGATAAGTGGGCTGAAGTAAAGATCAAGTCGTGTGTATTAGACACTTAACCAGTGGCGGCTGGTGGAATTTTGTTTTGGTAGGGCCATCCAATCAATTTCAGCAAACACCCCAGTATGATTCAATGCAAAAAAGGTATCAAACACGCATTACTACTTTGCAGTTAAATATTTAACATTTATTCCAACACTTTGCCCATAAGGACATCTTATTCATACAATTCAGTATATCTATCGATCTATCGATAGAGAGAGAGAGAGAGATGCCCTTATGAACCTTGTTTGTTTGGGAAACAGTGTGGTGAGGAAACCTGCATGTTTTTCTGACAGACATGTTTTTTGTGGGACTTCCACAACATGTACGAAGCATAAATATGGTTATTTCTTCCATGGTGATGGCGAAAATGAACTACTTCCACGGAGATAAGCCATGCCCCCTCTCAGGCGGAGATAAGCCACGCCCCCTCTCCAGGGGCGCGTCTATCGCAAAAAAGCGAATAACGCGAAATAACCACAAATAGTCCGGCGAGTAAACTCAGGCGGCGCTTTTGGTGTAAACGCACCTTTAGGGTCGAGTCTTCTTGGAAGAGTCGTGCTCGTCATGTCAAATGCCGCCTCACGAGACTAACCCTGACGAGAACGCGCAGCCTTGGGCCAAACGACTTTGGCCAAACGACTTTGGCCCCAAGTTGAATCTATTTCAGGACGCTGATTGGCTAAATTGCATGTCACTCATTTATATCTTTAATCAGTAATTGGCTAAACTGCTTCTTAGACCCGCCTCTTTTGGGCCAAACCGATTTGGCCCCAAGCTGCTCGTTCTCGTCACCTGAGACATGCAGACAGGGGGAGAGGACGTGCAGGAAAAGCATATATTTTGCAAATATTACTGGGTATATTCCATATTTCAAAAACACAAATATTGACAATTTGTATAATTTATTATTATTATTATTATTATTATTATAATTTATTTTATTTTTTATTTTTTTTGTGGCTCAAGGTGGGGCCAGGCCCCATGGCCCTCTATTGGCCAGCCGAAACTGCACTTAACCCTTTTCAGAACTTACAACCTCATGTCATTTACATTCATTTTACAGAATAAAGGGCACAAGTAGAAGAAGAGGACTTTTAAGTCTTTACAAACCATCAATACACTTCAGATATTTGATTTGACATTTGAGACGTGATCTTCAATCATTGATATTTTATTGTCCCAGTTGCAGCTCGAGCACTTCAGTGTATGACTTGCACAGATGAGTGGTGTTCAGACATGATACCACGCAGCTGTTCCTCAGAGACGATGTGTGTAACAGCTTCCATTCAAGGTAGGCATTTCTTTATACCGTGTACTACTTTGGAGTGAAATAAAGATGCCAAGGAGTTATGTGTTCTTTCTGTCAATATTGACGAAGTGCACTTGTTTTTCATTTTGTAGCCACTTCATCTGGAACTCCAGCACAGCAAATCTTCAAGGCGTGTGCATCGTCCTCACTGTGTCCAGCCACAGGTTCTCAGACATTTTCAGCCAACTTTGGTGTAAAGGGTGCCGTTGCATCTGCTAAGTGCTGCAACACCGATAATTGCAACGCAGAAACTCTCCCGTGTAAGTACAGACGTATAAGTAGCTCATTTAAGAGGAGAAAAGATCAAATAGATAGGAAAATAACATTGACACCCTGCCATCTTCAGACATGTTGTGAAGCTTAAATGTTCTCTCTTCCTCCAACAAGTTGTGTTCTTTTCTGTTTCAGTCCCTGCTGCTCAGACAGATAACGGCCTACAGTGTTTCTTTTGTGAACCCAGCACCTCTCAATGTACTATTCCATTACATTGTAGGGGGGTGGAGAACCTCTGCTTTCAAGCAAATGGTGAGTCTTAATCATATGTAGTTTACAAAACTACCTTAAAGTATCTCAAACAAACTGGATGGGAGATCTGGAAAATCAACCAGTGGAGGAAAGTAATGAAGTACATGTACTGAACTCTTCTTTTAAAAATGTTTATCATGTCTTACTTATGGTACATAGCAGAGGTATATATTGTACCTGTTTACTGCACTACAGTAGTTATAGGTCACAAGACCTGCATTACTACATTTATGTGACCGTTATAGAGACTTGTTTCTTTACAGATTAAGAAGTTATGATCATCTCCCACAGTAGGTAAATATGTTGAAATTCAACAACATAAAGGATGTATGAAGTATATATAACAATAGTATACTGTGACAGGGGGAGTATTAGGGGCAACTGTGTCTCAGTGGTAGAGCAGGGTCGTCCTTCAATCAAAGGATTGGAGGTTCGATCCCCGGCTCTACTAGTCCACGTTGACGTGTCCTTGGGCAAGACACTTAACCCCGAATGTCTCCCGTAGCTGTTCTACGGTGTGTGAATGTTGAATGTTAGCTACTCCTGATGGGCAGGTGGCACCTTAGCCCCTCCCATCGTGGTCGCTCCTCCCATCATGGTAGCGTCTCCCATCATGGTAGCTCCTCCCATCATGGTAGACCCTCCCATCAGTGTATGAATGAGTGTGAATGGGTGAATGATGTCCTGTAGTGTTAAAGAGCTTTGAGTGGTTGGAAGGTTAAAAAAGATCTATACAAGTACAGTCCATTTACCATTTACTTTTTCAACACAAAGTATATTTTTTAGTGGCATTACTCATTTTAATCAAGGAATGGATATGAATATTTATTCCTTAAATTAGGTGACTGACAACAATGGAAGCTCTGTAATAAAACAGATGTTTTTATCTACAGTGACAAGTGGGTCCAGCACTTCTCCAGCCTTTGGCTGTGCATCTGCAAACCTGTGTGCAGCTGCTACAAGCCTGGTCAGCCTTCCTTTCATGCAAAGTGTTGGTAGCATCAGCAGTGGACCATCCTGTTGTGGGACCAGTTTGTGTAACACTGTAGTTAAAACAACTGCAGCCCCAACGACAACAACTGTTGCCCAAACAACAACATTTGCCGCCACAGCAACTGCAGCCCAAACAACAACTGCATCTCCAACAACAACAACTGGTGCCCAAACAACAACAATTGTCGGCACAACAACTGCAGCCCAAACAACAACTGCATCTCCAATAACTACAACTGGTGCACAAACAACAACACTTGCCGCCACAACAACTGCAGCCCCAACGACAACAATTGTCGGCACAACAACTGCATCTCCAACGACAACTAGTGCCCCAACAACAACAATTGCCGCAACAACAACTGCAGCCCCAACGACAACCACTGTTGCCCAATCATCAACACTTGCCGCCACAACAACTGCAGCCCGAACAACAACTGCATCTCCAACAACAACAACTGGTGCCCAAACATCAACAATTGTCGGCACAACAACTGCATCCCCAACGACAATTGTCGGCACAACAACTCCAACCCAAACAACAACTGCATCTCCAACGACAACTAGTGCCCCAACAACAACAATTGCCGCCACAACAACTGCAGCCCCAACGACAACAACTGTTGCCCAAACAACAACACTTGCCGCCACAACAACTGCAGCCCAAACGACAACCACTGTTGCCCAAACAACAACACTTGCCGCCACAACAACTGCAGCCCCAACGACATCCACTGTTGCCCAAACATCAACACTTGCCGCCACAACAACTGCAGCCCCAACGACAACAATTGTCGGCACAACAACTGCATCTCCAACGACAACAATTGTCGGCACAACAACTGCATCTCCAACGACAACAATTGTCGGCACAACAACTGCATCTCCAACGACAACTAGTGCCCCAACAACAACAATTGCCGCCACAACAACTGCAGCCCCAACGACAATTGTCGGCACAACAACTCCAACCCAAACAACAACTGCATCTCCAAAGACAACTAGTGCCCCAACAACAACTAGTGCCCCAACAACAACCAGTGCCGCCACAACAACTGCAGCCCCAACGACAACTATTGCCCCAACAACAATTGCTGCCATAACAACTGCAACCCAAACAACAACTGAATCCCCTACAACTGAGAAAACAGCAAAAACAACTGCAGCCCTAACGACAACAATTGCCGCCACAACAACTGCAGCCCCATCGACAACTATTGCCCCAACATCAACACTTGTCGGCACAACAACTGCAGCCCAAACAACAACTGCATCTCCAACGACAACTAGTGCCCCAACAACAACAATTGCCACCACAACAACTGCAGCCCCAACGACAAATGTTGCCCCAACAACAACACGTGCCGCCACAACAACTGCAGCCCCAACGACAACAATTGTCGGCACAACAACTCCAACCCAAACAACAACTGCATCTCCAACGACAACTAGTGCCCCAACAACAACCATTGCCGCCACAACAACTGCATCTCCAACGACAACTAGTGCCCCAACAACAACAACTGAATCCCCTACAACTGAGAAAACAGCAAAAACATCTCCAACGACAACAATTGTCGCCACAACAACTGCATCTCCAACGACAACTAGTGCCCCAACAACAACAATTGCCGCCACAACAACTGTTGCCCAAACAACAACACTTGCCGCCACAACAACTGCAGCCCCAACGACAACCACTGTTGCCCAAACAACAACACTTGCCGCCACAACAACTGCAGCCCCAACGACAACCACTGTTGCCCAAACATCAACACTTGCCGCCACAACAACTGCAGCCCCAACGACAACAATTGTCGGCACAACAACTGCATCTCCAACGACAACTCGTGCCCCAACAACAACAATTGCCGCCACAACAACTGCAGCCCCAACGACAACTATTGCCCCAACAACAACACTTGCCGCCACAACAACTGCAGCCCCAACGACAACAATTGTCGGCACAACAACTCCAACCCAAACAACAACCGCATCTCCAACGACAAATAGTGCCCCAACAACCATTGCCGCCCCAACGACAACCACTGTTGCCCAAACATCAACACTTGGCGCCACAACTACTGCAGCCCCAACGACAACAATTGTCGGCACAACAACTGCAGCCCCAACGACAACTATTGCCCCAACAACAATTGCTGCCATAACAACTGCAACCCAAACAACAACTGAATCCCCTACAACTGAGAAAACAGCAAAAACAACTGCAGCCCTAACGACAACTATTGCCCCAACGACAACAATTGCCGCCACAACAACTGCAGCCCCAACGACAACTATTGCCCCAACAACAACACTTGCCGCCACAACAACTGCAGCCCCAAAGACAACAATTGTCGGCACAACAACTGCAACCCAAACAACAACTGAATCCCCTACAACTGAGAAAACAGCAAAAACAACTGCAGCCCTAACGACAACTGTTGCCCAATCATCAACACTTGCCGCCACAACAACTGCAGCCCAGACAACAACTGCTTCTCCAACAACAACAACTGGTGCCCAAACAACATCACTTGCCGCCACAACAACTGCAGCCCCATCGACAACCACTGTTGCCCAAACATCAACACTTGCCGCCACAACTACTGCAGCCCCAACGACAATTGTCGGCACAACAACTGCATCTCCAACGACAACAATTGTCGGCACAACAACTGCATCTCCAACGACAACTAGTGCCCCAAAAACAACACTTGCCGCCACAACAACTGCAGCCCCAACAACAACCACGGTTGCCCAAACATCAACACTTGCCGCCACAACAACTGCAGCCCCAACGACAACAATTGTCGGCACAACAACTGCATCCCCAACGACAATTGTCGGCACAACAACTCCAACCCAAACAACAACTGCATCTCCAACGACAACTAGTGCCCCAACAACAACAATTGCCGCCACAACAACTGCAGCCCCAACGACAACAACTGTTGCCCAAACATCAACACTTGCCGCCACAACAACTGCAGCCCCAACGACAACAATTGTCGGCACAACAACTGCATCCCCAACGACAATTGTCGGCACAACAACTCCAACCCAAACAACAACTGCATCTCCAACGACAACTAGTGCCCCAACAACAACAATTGCCGCCACAACAACTGCAGCCCCAACGACAACCACTGTTGCCCAAACATCAACACTTGGCGCCACAACAACTGCAGCCCCAACGACAACAATTGTCGGAACAACAACTGCAGCCCCAACGACAACTATTGCCCCAACAACAATTGCTGCCATAACAACTGCAACCCAAACAACAACTGAATCCCCTACAACTGAGAAAACAGCAAAAACAACTGCAGCCCTAACGACAACTATTGCCCCAACGACAACAATTGCCGCCACAACAACTGCAGCCCCAACGACAACTATTGCCCCAACAACAACACTTGCCGCCACAACAACTGCAGCCCCAACGACAACAATTGTCGGCACAACAACTGCAACCCAAACAACAACTGAATCCCCTACAACTGAGAAAACAGCAAAAACATCTCCAACGACAACAGTTGTCGCCACAACAACTGCATCTCCAACGACAACTAGTGCCCCAACAACAACAATTGCCGCCACAACGACAACAACTGTTGCCCAAACAACAACACTTGCCGCCACACCAACTGCAGCCCCAACGACAACCACTGTTGCCCAAACAACAACACTTGCCGCCACAACAACTGCAGCCCCAACGACATCCACTGTTGCCCAAACATCAACACTTGCCGCCACAACTACTGCAGCCCCAACGACAACAATTGTCGGCACAACAACTGCATCTCCAACGACAACTAGTGCCCCAACAACAACAATTGCCGCAACAACAACTGCAGCCCCAACGACAACTATTGCCCCAACAACAACAATTGCCGCCACAACAACTGCAGTCCCAACGACAACCACTGTTGCCCAATCATCAACACTTGCCGCCACAACAACTGCAGCCCAAACAACAACTGCTTCTCCAACAACAACAACTGGTGCCCAAACAACATCACTTGCCGCCACAACAACTGCAGCCCCATCGACAACCACTGTTGCCCAAACATCAACACTTGCCGCCACAACTACTGCAGCACCAACGACAACAATTGTCGGCACAACAACTGCATCTCCAACGACAACAATTGTCGGCACAACAACTGCATCTCCAACGACAACTAGTGCCCCAACAACAACACTTGCCGCCACAACAACTGCAGCCCCAACGACAACAATTGTCGGCACAACAACTGCATCAACACATTGCGACAACACTCCAACCCAAACAACAACTGCATCTCCAACGACAACTAGTGCCCCAACAACAACAATTGCCGCCACAACAACTGCAGCCCCAACGACAACAACTGTTGCCCAAACAACAACACTTGCCGCCACAACAACTGCAGCCCCAACGACAACCACTGTTGCCCAAACAACAACACTTGCCGCCACAACAACTGCATCTCCAACGACAACTAGTGCCCCAACAACAACAATTGCCGCCACAACAACTGCAGCCCCAACGACAACAATTGTCGGCACAACAACTGCATCTCCAACGACAACAATTGTCGGCACAACAACTGCATCTCCGACGACAACTAGTGCCCCAACAACAACAATTGCCGCAACAACAACTGCAGCCCCAACAACAACCACGGTTGCCCAAACATCAACACTTGCCGCCACAACAACTGCAGCCCCAACGACAACAATTGTCGGCACAACAACTGCATCCCCAACGACAATTGTCGGCACAACAACTCCAACCCAAACAACAACTGCATCTCCAACGACAACTAGTGCCCCAACAACAACAATTGCCGCCACAACAACTGCAGCCCCAACGACAACAACTGTTGCCCAAACATCAACACTTGCCGCCACAACAACTGCAGCCCCAACGACAACAATTGTCGGCACAACAACTGCATCCCCAACGAAATTGTCGGCACAACAACTCCAACCCAAACAACAACTGCATCTCCAACGACAACTAGTGCCCCAACAACAACAATTGCCGCCACAACAACTGCAGCCCCAACGACAACCACTGTTGCCCAAACAACACTTGGCGCCACAACAACTGCAGCCCCAACGACAAAATTGTCGGAACAACAACTGCAGCCCCAACGACAACTATTGCCCCAACAACAATTGCTGCCATAACAACTGCAACCCAAACAACAACTGAATCCCCTACAACTGAGAAAACAGCAAAAACAACTGCAGCCCTAACGACAACTATTGCCCCAACGACAACAATTGCCGCCACAACAACTGCAGCCCCAACGACAACTATTGCCCCAACAACAACACTTGCCGCCACAACAACTGCAGCCCCAACGACAACAATTGTCGGCACAACAACTGCAACCCAAACAACAACTGAATCCCCTACAACTGAGAAAACAGCAAAAACATCTCCAACGACAACAGTTGTCGCCACAACAACTGCATCTCCAACGACAACTAGTGCCCCAACAACAACAATTGCCGCCACAACGACAACAACTGTTGCCCAAACAACAACACTTGCCGCCACAACAACTGCAGCCCCAACGACATCCACTGTTGCCCAAACATCAACACTTGCCGCCACAACTACTGCAGCCCCAACGACAACAATTGTCGGCACAACAACTGCATCTCCAAAGACAACTAGTGCCCCAACAACAACAATTGCCGCAACAACAACTGCAGCCCCAACGACAACTATTGCCCCAACAACAACAATTGCCGCCACAACAACTGCAGTCCCAACGACAACCACTGTTGCCCAATCATCAACACTTGCCGCCACAACAACTGCAGCCCAAACAACAACTGCTTCTCCAACAACAACAACTGGTGCCCAAACAACATCACTTGCCGCCACAACAACTGCAGCCCCATCGACAACCACTGTTGCCCAAACATCAACACTTGCCGCCACAACTACTGCAGCACCAACGACAACAATTGTCGGCACAACAACTGCATCTCCAACGACAACAATTGTCGGCACAACAACTGCATCTCCAACGACAACTAGTGCCCCAACAACAACACTTGCCGCCACAACAACTGCAGCCCCAACGACAACAATTGTCGGCACAACAACTGCATCCCCAACGACAATTGTCGGCACAACAACTCCAACCCAAACAACAACTGCATCCCAAACAACTAGTGCCCCAACAACAACAATTGCCGCCACAACAACTGCAGCCCCAACGACAACAACTGTTGCCCAAACAACAACACTTGCCGCCACAACAACTGCAGCCCCAACGACAACCACTGTTGCCCAAACAACAACACTTGCCGCCACAACAACTGCAGCCCCAACGACATCCACTGTTGCCCAAACATCAACACGTGCCGCCACAACAACTGCAGCCCCAACGACAACAATTGTCGGCACAACAACTGCATCTCCAACGACAACAACTGCATCTCCAACGACAACAATTGTCGGCACAACAACTGCATCTCCAACGACAACTAGTGCCCCAACAACAACACTTGCCGCCACAACAACTGCAGCCCCAACGACAACAATTGTCGGCACAACAACTTTATCCCCAACGACAATTGTCGGCACAACAACTCCAACCCAAACAACAACTGCATCTCCAACGACAACTAGTGCCCCAACAACAACAATTGCCGCCACAACAACTGCAGCCCCAACGACAACAACTGTTGCCCAAACAACAACACTTGCCGCCACAACAACTGCAGCCCCAACGACAACCACTGTTGCCCAAACAACACTTGCCGCCACAACAACTGCAGCCCCAACGACATCCACTGTTGCCCAAACATCAACACGTGCCGCCACAACAACTGCAGCCCCAACGACAACAATTGTCGGCACAACAACTCCAACCCAAACAACAACTGCATCTCCAACGACAACTAGTGCCCCAACAACAACCATTGCCGCCACAACAACTGCATCTCCAACGACAACTAGTGCCCCAACAACAACTGAATCCCCTACAACTGAGAAAACAGCAAAAACATCTCCAACGACAACAATTGTCGCCACAACAACTGCATCTCCAACGACAACTAGTGCCCCAACAACAACAATTGCCGCCACAACAACTGCAGCCCCAACGACAACAACTGTTGACCAAACAACAACACTTGCCGCCACAACAACTGCAGCCCCAACGACAACCACTGTTGCCCAAACATCAACACTTGCCGCCACAACAACTGCAGCCCCAACGACAACAATTGTCGGCACAACAACTGCATCTCCAACGACAACTAGTGCCCCAACAACAACAATTGCCGCCACAACAACTGCAGCCCCAACGACAACTATTGCCCAAACAACAACACTTGCCGCCACAACAACTGCAGCCCCAACGACAACAATTGTCGGCACAACAACTCCAACCCAAACAACAACTGCATCTCCAACGACAAATAGTGCCCCAACAACAACCATTGCCGCCACAACAACTGCAGCCCCAACGACAACCACTGTTGCCCAAACATCAACACTTGCCGCCAAAACTACTGCAGCCCCAACGACAACAATTGTCGGCACAACAACTGCATCTCCGACGACAACTAGTGCCCCAACAACAACAATTGCCGCAACAACAACTGCAGCCCCAACGACAACTATTGCCCCAACAACAACAATTGCCGCCACAACAACTGCAGTCCCAGCGACA
Organism: Ophiodon elongatus; assembly: GCA_016806645.1. Lineage (NCBI taxonomy): Eukaryota > Metazoa > Chordata > Actinopteri > Perciformes > Hexagrammidae > Ophiodon > Ophiodon elongatus. The sequence goes on from JACSYO010001516.1 coordinate 10,759, forward strand.
ACCACTGTTGCCCAATCATCAACACTTGCCGCCACAACAACAACTGCTCCTCCAACAACAACAACTGGTGCCACAACAACATCACTTGCCGCCACAACAACTGCAGCCCCATCGACAACCACTGTTCCCCAAACATCAACACTTGCCGCCACAACAACTGCAGCCCCAACGACAACAATTGTCGGCACAACAACTGCATCTCCAACGACAACTAGTGCCCCAACAACAACAATTGCCGCCACAACAACTGCAGCCCCAACGACAACTATTGCCCCAACAACAACACTTGCCGCCACAACAACTGCAGCCCCAACGACAACAATTGTCGGCACAACAACTCCAACCCAAACAACAACTGCATCTCCAACGACAACTAGTGCCCCAACAACAACCATTGCCGCCACAACAACTGCAGCCCCAACGACAACCACTGTTGCCCAAACATCAACACTTGCCGCCACAACTACTGCAGCCCCAACGACAACAATTGTCGGCACAACAACTGCATCTCCAACAACAACTAGTGCCCCAACAACAACAATTGCCGCAACAACAACTATTGCCCCAACAACAACAATTGCCGCCACAACAACTGCAGTCCAAACAACAACTGCTTCTCCAACAACAACAATGGTGCCCAAACAACATCACTTGCCGCCACAACTGCAGCCCCATCGACAACCACTGTTGCCCAAACATCAACACTTGCCGCCACAACTACTGCAGCCCCAACGACAACAATTGTCGGCACAACAACTGCATCTCCAACGACAACAATTGTCGGCACAACCCAACACAACAATTGTCGGCACAACAACTGCATCTCCAACGACAACTAGTGCCCCAACAACAACACTTGCCGCCACAACAACTGCAGCCCCAACGACAACAATTGTCGGCACAACAACTGCATCCCCAACGACAATTGTCGGCACAACAACTCCAACCCAAACAACAACTGCATCTCCAACGACAACTATTGCCCCAACAACAACAATTGCAGCCCCAACGACAACAACTGTTGCCCAAACAACAACACTTGCCGCCACAACAACTGCAGCCCCAACGACAACCACTGTTGCCCAAACAACAACACTTGCCGCCACAACAACTGCAGCCCCAACGACATCCACTGTTGCCCAAACATCAACACGTGCCGCCACAACAACTGCAGCCCCAACGACAACAATTGTCGGCACAACAACTATATCTCCAACGACAACAACTGCATCTCCAACGACAACAATTGTCGGCACAACAACTGCATCTCCAACGACAACTAGTGCCCCAACAACAACACTTGCCGCCACAACAACTGCAGCCCCAACGACAACAATTGTCGGCACAACAACTTTATCCCCAACGACAATTGTCGGCACAACAACTCCAACCCAAACAACAACTGCATCTCCAACGACAACTAGTGCCCCAACAACAACAATTGCCGCCACAACAACTGCAGCCCCAACGACAACAACTGTTGCCCAAACAACAACACTTGCCGCCACAACAACTGCAGCCCCAACGACAACCACTGTTGCCCAAACAACACTTGCCGCCACAACAACTGCAGCCCCAACGACATCCACTGTTGCCCAAACATCAACACGTGCCGCCACAACAACTGCAGCCCCAACGACAACAATTGTCGGCACAACAACTCCAACCCAAACAACAACTGCATCTCCAACGACAACTAGTGCCCCAACAACAACCATTGCCGCCACAACAACTGCATCTCCAACGACAACTAGTGCCCCAACAACAACAACTGAATCCCCTACAACTGAGAAAACAGCAAAAACATCTCCAACGACAACAATTGTCGCCACAACAACTGCATCTCCAACGACAACTAGTGCCCCAACAACAACAATTGCCGCCACAACAACTGCAGCCCCAACGACAACTATTGCCCAAACAACAACACTTGCCGCCACAACAACTGCAGCCCCAACGACAACAATTGTCGGCACAACAACTCCAACCCAAACAACAACTGCATCTCCAACGACAAATAGTGCCCCAACAACAACCATTGCCGCCACAACAACTGCAGCCCCAACGACAACCACTGTTGCCCAAACATCAACACTTGCCGCCAAAACTACTGCAGCCCCAACGACAACAATTGTCGGCACAACAACTGCATCTCCGACGACAACTAGTGCCCCAACAACAACAATTGCCGCAACAACAACTATTGCCCCAACAACAACAATTGCCGCCACAACAACTGCAGTCCCAGCGACAACCACTGTTGCCCAATCATCAACACTTGCCGCCACAACAACAACTGCTCCTCCAACAACAACAACTGGTGCCACAACAACATCACTTGCCGCCACAACAACTGCAGCCCCATCGACAACCACTGTTCCCCAAACATCAACACTTGCCGCCACAACAACTGCAGCCCCAACGACAACAATTGTCGGCACAACAACTGCATCTCCAACGACAACTAGTGCCCCAACAACAACAATTGCCGCCACAACAACTGCAGCCCCAACGACAACTATTGCCCCAACAACAACACTTGCCGCCACAACAACTGCAGCCCCAACGACAACAATTGTCGGCACAACAACTCCAACCCAAACAACAACTGCATCTCCAACGACAACTAGTGCCCCAACAACAACCATTGCCGCCACAACAACTGCAGCCCCAACGACAACCACTGTTGCCCAAACATCAACACTTGCCGCCACAACTACTGCAGCCCCAACGACAACAATTGTCGGCACAACAACTGCATCTCCAACAACAACTAGTGCCCCAACAACAACAATTGCCGCAACAACAACTATTGCCCCAACAACAACAATTGCCGCCACAACAACTGCAGTCCAAACAACAACTGCTTCTCCAACAACAACTGGTGCCCAAACAACATCACTTGCCGCCACAACTGCAGCCCCATCGACAACCACTGTTGCCCAAACATCAACACTTGCCGCCACAACTACTGCAGCCCCAACGACAACAATTGTCGGCACAACAACTGCAGCCCCAACGACAACAACTGTTGCCCAAACAACAACACTTGCCGCCACAACAACTGCAGCCCCAACGACAACCACTGTTGCCCAAACAACAACACTTGCCGCCACAACAACTGCAGCCCCAACGACATCCACTGTTGCCCAAACATCAACACGTGCCGCCACAACAACTGCAGCCCCAACGACAACAATTGTCGGCACAACAACTCCAACCCAAACAACAACTGCATCTCCAACGACAACTAGTGCCCCAACAACAACCATTGCCGCCACAACAACTGCATCTCCAACGACAACTAGTGCCCCAACAACAACTGAATCCCCTACAACTGAGAAAACAGCAAAAACATCTCCAACGACAACAATTGTCGCCACAACAACTGCATCTCCAACGACAACTAGTGCCCCAACAACAACAATTGCCGCCACAACAACTGCAGCCCCAACGACAACAATTGACCAAACAACAACACTTGCCGCCACAACAACTGCAGCCCCAACGACAACTGTTGCCCAAACATCAACACTTGCCGCCACAACAACTGCAGCCCCAACGACAACAATTGTCGGCACAACAACTGCATCTCCAACGACAACTCGTGCCCCAACAACAACAATTGCCGCCACAACAACTGCAGCCCCAACGACAACTATTGCCCCAACAACAACACTTGCCGCCACAACAACTGCAGCCCCAACGACAACAATTGTCGGCACAACAACTCCAACCCAAACAACAACCGCATCTCCAACGACAAATAGTGCCCCAACAACCATTGCCGCCCCAACGACAACCACTGTTGCCCAAACATCAACACTTGGCGCCACAACTACTGCAGCCCCAACGACAACAATTGTCGGCACAACAACTGCAGCCCCAACGACAACTATTGCCCCAACAACAATTGCTGCCATAACAACTGCAACCCAAACAACAACTGAATCCCCTACAACTGAGAAAACAGCAAAAACAACTGCAGCCCTAACGACAACTATTGCCCCAACGACAACAATTGCCGCCACAACAACTGCAGCCCCAACGACAACTATTGCCCCAACAACAACACTTGCCGCCACAACAACTGCAGCCCCAAAGACAACAATTGTCGGCACAACAACTGCAACCCAAACAACAACTGAATCCCCTACAACTGAGAAAACAGCAAAAACAACTGCAGCCCTAACGACAACTGTTGCCCAATCATCAACACTTGCCGCCACAACAACTGCAGCCCAGACAACAACTGCTTCTCCAACAACAACAACTGGTGCCCAAACAACATCACTTGCCGCCACAACAACTGCAGCCCCATCGACAACCACTGTTGCCCAAACATCAACACTTGCCGCCACAACTACTGCAGCCCCAACGACAACAATTGTCGGCACAACAACTGCATCTCCAACGACAACAATTGTCGGCACAACAACTGCATCTCCAACGACAACTAGTGCCCCAAAAACAACACTTGCCGCCACAACAACTGCAGCCCCAACAACAACCACGGTTGCCCAAACATCAACACTTGCCGCCACAACAACTGCAGCCCCAACGACAACAATTGTCGGCACAACAACTGCATCCCCAACGACAATTGTCGGCACAACAACTCCAACCCAAACAACAACTGCATCTCCAACGACAACTAGTGCCCCAACAACAACAATTGCCGCCACAACAACTGCAGCCCCAACGACAACCACTGTTGCCCAAACATCAACACTTGCCGCCACAACTACTGCAGCCCCAACGACAACAATTGTCGGCACAACAACTGCATCTCCGACGACAACTAGTGCCCCAACAACAACAATTGCCGCAACAACAACTGCAGCCCCAACGACAACTATTGCCCCAACAACAACAATTGCCGCCACAACAACTGCAGTCCCAGCGACAACCACTGTTGCCCAATCATCAACACTTGCCGCCACAACAACAACTGCTCCTCCAACAACAACAACTGGTGCCACAACAACATCACTTGCCGCCACAACAACTGCAGCCCCATCGACAACCACTGTTCCCCAAACATCAACACTTGCCGCCACAACAACTGCAGCCCCAACGACAACAATTGTCGGCACAACAACTGCATCTCCAACGACAACTAGTGCCCCAACAACAACAATTGCCGCCACAACAACTGCAGCCCCAACGACAACTATTGCCCCAACAACAACACTTGCCGCCACAACAACTGCAGCCCCAACGACAACAATTGTCGGCACAACAACTCCAACCCAAACAACAACTGCATCTCCAACGACAACTAGTGCCCCAACAACAACCATTGCCGCCACAACAACTGCAGCCCCAACGACAACCACTGTTGCCCAAACATCAACACTTGCCGCCACAACTACTGCAGCCCCAACGACAACAATTGTCGGCACAACAACTGCATCTCCAACAACAACTAGTGCCCCAACAACAACAATTGCCGCAACAACAACTATTGCCCCAACAACAACAATTGCCGCCACAACAACTGCAGTCCAAACAACAACTGCTTCTCCAACAACAACTGGTGCCCAAACAACATCACTTGCCGCCACAACTGCAGCCCCATCGACAACCACTGTTGCCCAAACATCAACACTTGCCGCCACAACTACTGCAGCCCCAACGACAACAATTGTCGGCACAACAACTGCATCCCCAACGACAACAACTGTTGCCCAAACAACAACACTTGCCGCCACAACAACTGCAGCCCCAACGACAACCACTGTTGCCCAAACAACACTTGCCGCCACAACAACTGCAGCCCCAACGACATCCACTGTTGCCCAAACATCAACACTTGCCGCCACAACAACTGCAGCCCCAACGACAACAATTGTCGGCACAACAACTCCAACCCAAACAACAACTGCATCTCCAACGACAACTAGTGCCCCAACAACAACCATTGCCGCCACAACAACTGCATCTCCAACGACAACTAGTGCCCCAACAACAACAACTGAATCCCCTACAACTGAGAAAACAGCAAAAACATCTCCAACGACAACAATTGTCGCCACAACAACTGCATCTCCAACGACAACTAGTGCCCCAACAACAACAATTGCCGCCACAACAACTGCAGCCCCAACGACAACTATTGCCCCAACAACAACACTTGCCGCCACAACAACTGCAGCCCCAACGACAACAATTGTCGGCACAACAACTCCAACCCAAACAACAACTGCATCTCCAACGACAACTAGTGCCCCAACAACCATTGCCGCCACAACAACTGCAGCCCCAACGACAACCACTGTTGCCCAAACATCAACACTTGGCGCCACAACTACTGCAGCCCCAACGACAACAATTGTCGGCACAACAACTGCAGCCCCAACGACAACTATTGCCCCAACAACAATTGCTGCCATAACAACTGCAACCCAAACAACAACTGAATCCCCTACAACTGAGAAAACAGCAAAAACAACTGCAGCCCTAACGACAACTATTGCCCCAACGACAACAATTGCCGCCACAACAACTGCAGCCCCAACGACAACTATTGCCCCAACAACAACACTTGCCGCCACAACAACTGCAGCCCCAACGACAACAATTGTCGGCACAACAACTGCAACCCAAACAACAACTGAATCCCCTACAACTGAGAAAACAGCAAAAACAACTGCAGCCAACGACAACTGTTGCCCAATCATCAACACTTGCCGCCACAACAACTGCAGCCCAGACAACAACTGCTTCTCCAACAACAACAACTGGTGCCCAAACAACATCACTTGCCGCCACAACAACTGCAGCCCCATCGACAACCACTGTTGCCCAAACATCAACACTTGCCGCCACAACTACTGCAGCCCCAACGACAACAATTGTCGGCACAACAACTGCATCTCCAACGACAACAATTGTCGGCACAACAACTGCATCTCCAACGACAACTAGTGCCCCAACAACAACACTTGCCGCCACAACAACTGCAGCCCCAACGACAACCAGTTGCCCAACATCAACACTTGCCGCCACAACAACTGCAGCCCCAACGACAACAATTGTCGGCACAACAACTGCATCCCCAACGACAATTGTCGGCACAACAACTCCAACCCAAACAACAACTGCATCTCCAACGACAACTAGTGCCCCAACAACAACAATTGCCGCCACAACAACTGCAGCCCCAACGACAACAACTGTTGCCCAAACAACAACACTTGCCGCCACAACAACTGCAGCCCCAACGACAACCACTGTTGCCCAAACAACAACACTTGCCGCCACAACAACTGCAGCCCCAACGACATCCACTGTTGCCCAAACATCAACACGTGCCGCCACAACAACTGCAGCCCCAACGACAACAATTGTCGGCACAACAACTACATCTCCAACGACAACAACTGCATCTCCAACGACAACAATTGTCGGCACAACAACTGCATCTCCAACGACAACTAGTGCCCCAACAACAACACTTGCCGCCACAACAACTGCAGCCCCAACGACAACAATTGTCGGCACAACAACTGCATCCCCAACGACAATTGTCGGCACAACAACTCCAACCCAAACAACAACTGCATCTCCAACGACAACTAGTGCCCCAACAACAACAATTGCCGCCACAACAACTGCAGCCCCAACGACAACAACTGTTGCCCAAACAACAACACTTGCCGCCACAACAACTGCAGCCCCAACGACAACCACTGTTGCCCAAACAACACTTGCCGCCACAACAACTGCAGCCCCAACGACAACAATTGTCGGCACAACAACTCCAACCCAAACAACAACTGCATCTCCAACGACAACTAGTGCCCCAACAACAACCATTGCCGCCACAACAACTGCATCTCCAACGACAACTAGTGCCCCAACAACAACTGAATCCCCTACAACTGAGAAAACAGCAAAAACATCTCCAACGACAACAATTGTCGCCACAACAACTGCATCTCCAACGACAACTAGTGCCCCAACAACAACAATTGCCGCCACAACAACTGCAGCCCCAACGACAACAACTGTTGACCAAACAACAACACTTGCCGCCACAACAACTGCAGCCCCAACGACAACCACTGTTGCCCAAACATCAACACTTGCCGCCACAACAACTGCAGCCCCAACGACAACAATTGTCGGCACAACAACTGCATCTCCAACGACAACTAGTGCCCCAACAACAACAATTGCCGCCACAACAACTGCAGCCCCAACGACAACTATTGCCCAAACAACAACACTTGCCGCCACAACAACTGCAGCCCCAACGACAACAATTGTCGGCACAACAACTCCAACCCAAACAACAACTGCATCTCCAACGACAAATAGTGCCCCAACAACAACCATTGCCGCCACAACAACAACCACTGTTGCCCAAACATCAACACTTGCCGCCAAAACTACTGCAGCCCCAACGACAACAATTGTCGGCACAACAACTGCATCTCCGACGACAACTAGTGCCCCAACAACAACAATTGCCGCAACAACAACTGCAGCCCCAACAACAACCACGGTTGCCCAAACATCAACACTTGCCGCCACAACAACTGCAGCCCCAACGACAACAATTGTCGGCACAACAACTGCATCCCCAACGACAATTGTCGGCACAACAACTCCAACCCAAACAACAACTGCATCTCCAACGACAACTAGTGCCCCAACAACAACAATTGCCGCCACAACAACTGCAGCCCCAACGACAACAACTGTTGCCCAAACATCAACACTTGCCGCCACAACAACTGCAGCCCCAACGACAACAATTGTCGGCACAACAACTGCATCCCCAACGACAATTGTCGGCACAACAACTCCAACCCAAACAACAACTGCATCTCCAACGACAACTAGTGCCCCAACAACAACAATTGCCGCCACAACAACTGCAGCCCCAACGACAACCACTGTTGCCCAAACATCAACACTTGGCGCCACAACAACTGCAGCCCCAACGACAACAATTGTCGGAACAACAACTGCAGCCCCAACGACAACTATTGCCCCAACAACAATTGCTGCCATAACAACTGCAACCCAAACAACAACTGAATCCCCTACAACTGAGAAAACAGCAAAAACAACTGCAGCCCTAACGACAACTATTGCCCCAACGACAACAATTGCCGCCACAACAACTGCAGCCCCAACGACAACTATTGCCCCAACAACAACACTTGCCGCCACAACAACTGCAGCCCCAACGACAACAATTGTCGGCACAACAACTGCAACCCAAACAACAACTGAATCCCCTACAACTGAGAAAACAGCAAAAACATCTCCAACGACAACAGTTGTCGCCACAACAACTGCATCTCCAACGACAACTAGTGCCCCAACAACAACAATTGCCGCCACAACGACAACAACTGTTGCCCAAACAACAACACTTGCCGCCACAACAACTGCAGCCCCAACGACATCCACTGTTGCCCAAACATCAACACTTGCCGCCACAACTACTGCAGCCCCAACGACAACAATTGTCGGCACAACAACTGCATCTCCAAAGACAACTAGTGCCCCAACAACAACAATTGCCGCAACAACAACTGCAGCCCCAACGACAACTATTGCCCCAACAACAACAATTGCCGCCACAACAACTGCAGTCCCAACGACAACCACTGTTGCCCAATCATCAACACTTGCCGCCACAACAACTGCAGCCCAAACAACAACTGCTTCTCCAACAACAACAACTGGTGCCCAAACAACATCACTTGCCGCCACAACAACTGCAGCCCCATCGACAACCACTGTTGCCCAAACATCAACACTTGCCGCCACAACTACTGCAGCACCAACGACAACAATTGTCGGCACAACAACTGCATCTCCAACGACAACAATTGTCGGCACAACAACTGCATCTCCAACGACAACTAGTGCCCCAACAACAACACTTGCCGCCACAACAACTGCAGCCCCAACGACAACAATTGTCGGCACAACAACTGCATCCCCAACGACAATTGTCGGCACAACAACTCCAACCCAAACAACAACTGCATCTCCAACGACAACTAGTGCCCCAACAACAACAATTGCCGCCACAACAACTGCAGCCCCAACGACAACAACTGTTGCCCAAACAACAACACTTGCCGCCACAACAACTGCAGCCCCAACGACAACCACTGTTGCCCAAACAACACTTGCCGCCACAACAACTGCAGCCCCAACGACATCCACTGTTGCCCAAACATCAACACGTGCCGCCACAACAACTGCAGCCCCAACGACAACAATTGTCGGCACAACAACTCCAACCCAAACAACAACTGCATCTCCAACGACAACTAGTGCCCCAACAACAACCATTGTCGCCACAACAACTGCATCTCCAACGACAACTAGTGCCCCAACAACAACAACTGACTCCCCTACAACTGAGAAAACAGCAAAAACATCTCCAACGACAACAATTGTCGCCACAACAACTGCATCTCCAACGACAACTAGTGCCCCAACAACAACAATTGCCGCCACAACAACTGCAGCCCCAACGACAACAACTGTTGCCCAAACAACAACACTTGCCGCCACAACAACTGCAGCCCCAACGACAACCACTGTTGCCCAAACATACACTTGCCGCCACAACAACTGCAGCCCCAACGACAACA
>JACSYO010001517.1:5000-10000 GCA_016806645.1 Ophiodon elongatus
GGTTGGTTATAGTTGGTTATAGTTTCCCTGTGGTGGTTATAGTTGGTTATAGTTGGTTTAGTTGGTTATAGTTTCCCTGTGGTTGGTTATAGTTGGTTATAGTTTCCCTGTGGTTGGTTATAGTTGGTTATAGTTTCCCTGTGGTTGGTTATAGTTGGTTATAGTTTCCCTGTGGTTGGTTATAGTTGGTTATAGTTTCCCTGTGGTTGGTTATAGTTGGTTATAGTTTCCCTGTGGTTGGTTATAGTTGGTTATAGTTTCCCTGTGGTTGGTTATAGTTGGTTATAGTTTCCCTGTGGTTGGTTATAGTTGGTTATAGTTTCCCTGTGGTTGGTTGTAGTTGGTTATAGTTTCCCTGTGGTTGCCAAGGTTCCAGTCCGTTGCCGCTGCTGGGCTCATAGCATGCTAGCATGCTACATGTTTCACATCTCAATGTCCTCGTGGAGATTCTCAGGTGCTTGTTACCTGACTTTGCTCCGTCGGGCGGCAGCATCCCACAGATCAGACCCAGCGCCTCGTCTCCCAGCATGCAGTCTCCCAGGTCCAGACAGACCAGCGCCGGGTGGGTCGACAGGGCCGAGTTCAAGGTCACCAGGCCGGCGTCCAACAGCGGGCTGCCATGGAGACTGGAGGGGGCGGGGACAGAGTCTTACAAACCAATCACATTGACTATATGGACACTAATTTGATACGATGATGTGAACGAGATGTTCAGAAATTATTCAGGTTTAAAGAGCATTATGTGACATTTATACTGCACATTCATGTGTGTAGGTATGTGCAGTGTGTAGTTTGATGTACAGTGTGTAGTTTGATGTACAGTGTGTAGTTTGATGTACAGTGTGTAGTTTGATGTACAGTGTGTAGTTTGACGTGTAGTTGAACATACAGGTTGTAGTGTAATGTGCAGTGTGACCTCTTGGGGAGGTCACCTGATTGGTCAGCTCCTGCATTAACAGCCAATCAGACGAGTGTTCCGTAGAAGCAGGAAACAACACCTGTACTCACAACAGGGTCTGCAGGGCCCGGTTGGTCCTCAGGGCGTCGGCCAGGTGTCGCGTCCGGCTGATGCCGGAGACGACGCCCAGGTTGAGGTTGAGCTGTGCGAGCGAGCTGGACTCCGCCACGCTGCGACACACGCGGACGAAGTCGCGGTCGGAGAGCTGGCAGCCGCGGACGGACAGCAGCCGCACGCTGTCCTCCTTCAGGCTCTCGCAGATGTCCTGGACCTCGGCAGCCGACAGCAGCTCCCCCGTGATCTGGATGGAGGCCGGCAGCATGCTGCACGGCACTGGGAGCACTGGGAGCACTGGGAGCACTGGGAGCACTGGGAGCACTAGCAGCACTGGGAGCACTGGGAGCACTGGGAGCACTAGCAGCACTGGGAGCACTGGGAGCACTGGGAGCACTGGGAGCACTGGGAGCACTAGCAGCACTGGGAGCACTGGGAGCACTGGGAGCACTGGGAGCACTAGCAGCACTGGGAGCACTGGGAGCACTAGCAGCACTGGGAGCACTGGGAGCACTAGCAGCACTGGGAGCACTGGGAGCACTGGGAGCACTGGGAGCACTAGCAGCACTGGGAGCACTGGGAGCACTGGGAGCACTGGGAGCACTGGGACACCTGGAGACACGAGGAAAGTGTATTACTGTAGAGTAAGCAGTGATTAATCACAGGTTGTGTACTTGTACTGTTGTAAAGTAAACATTGTGGTTCTGATGCTCTGATTGGCTCTAAATTGGTTCTGATTGTCTCTGATTGGTTCTGACTGGTTCTGATTGGCTCTGATTGGTTCTGACTGGTTCTGATTGGCTCTGACTGGTTCTGATTGCTCTGATTGGTTCTGATTGCTCTGACTGGTTCTGATTGACTCTGACTGGTTCTGATTGGTTCTGATTGACTCTGACTGGTTCTGATTGGTTCTGATTGACTCTGACTGGTTCTGATTGGCTCTGACTGGTTCTGATTGGCTCTGACTCGTTCTGATTGGTTCTGATTGACTCTGACTGGTTCTGATTGGCTCTGACTGGTTCTGATTGGTTCTGATTGGCTCTGACTGGTTCTGATTGACTCTGACTGGTTCTGATTGGTTCTGATTGACTCTGACTGGTTCTGATTGGTTCTGATTGACTCTGACTGGTTCTGATTGGCTCTGACTGGTTCTGATTGGCTCTGACTCGTTCTGATTGGTTCTGATTGACTCTGACTGGTTCTGATTGGCTCTGACTGGTTCTGATTGGTTCTGATTGGCTCTGACTGGTTCTGATTGGTTCTGATTGGCTCTGATTGGTTCTGATTGGCTCTGATTGGTTCTGATTGGTTCTGATTGGTTCTGATTGACTCTGACTGGTTCTGATTGGCTCTGATTGGTTCTGATTGGCTCTGATTGGTTCTAATTGGTTCTGATTGGCTCTGTAAGAAGGAGATCAATTAACCTGATAAACGATCGATCAACTCAAGCGGGGAGGATCGGGACCGTCACACACTGACGTCATCGTCCGCCGCTCCGGTGCCTCTGATCCCGCCGCAGGCCACGCGCCGGTTCCGATCCGCCATCGGAGTGGATCGGTCCCGGTATCGACTGATCGGTTTGGGTCAGCAGCAGAGAGGCGCGGCGGGCCTTCGGTGTCCCGGAGCCGGCCGCGGGTCCGGTGTGTCGGTCGGTGAGAGCTCCGTGATCCCGGTGTGTTTCTGCAGGTGACCGTTACTATGAGACAAAGAGAGGAGCGGCAGCAGGAGGGCTCACTCCGACCGGTTTCCTGGGACCACAGATATCATTACATTATTACAAAGTATATGTTATTATCATATTATCACAAAGTATGTATTATTACATTATATTATTATTATTACAAAGTATATGTTATTATATTATTATTACAAAGTATTTAATATTATATTATAATTACAAAGTATTTAATATTATATTATATAATTATATTATTACAAAGTATATGTTATTATATTATTATTACAAAGTATATATTGTCATTTTATATTGTAATAAATAAGATAAAATAATCCTGTATTTATTCACAGGATTACAGCAGCATACAGAAAGTGCAAACAAGATACATAGTAAAAAGAAATTAAAACGTATTTTAAAAGTATTATAAATAAGTAATAAACAGTAAATAATATTAACAAAGTAAAAAAGGTAAAAGAATATCTATTATATGGACAAACAGAATACAATTTCATTTCACCGCGTATTGTGTATTTATATTATTTATTATTATTTATATTGTATACATTGGCATTGGACAAGAAAATTGGTGACCAAAGGTAATAATGTTTTTAAACAATAGAAAATACATTCAATCCAATACTTTCATATTTTATTTTCTAAATGTTTGTGTGTGAGAGGAAGAGAGAATCATCATGATATGTTATGATCTACGTTCAAAATATAAAGCTATTATTATTATTATTATTATCATCATTATAATGAACATTATTATTACCATTACTATTATTATTACCATTATTATTATTATTATGACCATTGTTATTTTTATGACCATTGTTATTATTATGACCATTGTTATTATTACCTTAATTGTTATGATTATTACCATTACTATTATTATTACCATTATTATTACCATTATTATTATTATTACCATTATTATTACCATTATTATTATTATTATGACCATTGTTATGACCATTGTTATTATTATCATAATTGTTATGATTATTACCATTATTATTATGAATACCATTATTATTATTATTATTATTATTACTATTGTTATTATTACCACTATTATTATTACCATTATTATTATTATTGCCATTATTATGACCATTGTTATTATTATTATTATCACAATTGTTATTGCTAATATTTGTTACTACAATCATTATTAACATTATTATTATTTGTATTTATTTATTATTATTATTATTATTAGTAGTAGTAGTAGTAGTAGTAGTAGTAGTAGTAGTAGTATCTTATTCGGTTGATTTATTATTCACCTTGTGTTCTTTTAGATTTGTTTTATATTTTTGAGAAGGAAGTGACCCCTCGTATCACAACAGACGATCTTTACGGCTGTGACGTCACAGCCCGCTGAGCCTCGGTCTGTGTCGTCACGTGCAGAGGAAGAGGATCAGATGGAACCTGAGCCAATCCCCTGAGGCTGCTTCCGGTCCGGCTTTTCACAATAAGAACCTGTCCCGAAAAGTGTTTTTAATTAGTTGTATCTTTTTTATATGAATTGATTTATTCGATATAATTTACATAGTTGATTGAATGAAGTGTATTTAAACGTCACAGTGATGGAGGAGTATCACAATCTGGTACAAGTACAACATGTCGGTCACACTACACACGATTACTACAGTTGTATATTTGTACATGTACAACTCAATCAGATGGATGAATAAATACTTATAATGCACTCGGCTTATTTATTGTCTGAGAAACAAACATGATTAAAGGCATAGAAAGAACAAATGATAATTAATAATTAAAACAGACCAAACGAAGTAGAGAAATATAAAATAAGATAATATTAACTTAATTCAATTAATATATTGTTTAATGTGACGTAATAAAATATTATTTATTTATTATTCGTTTATTTGTAATAATACGTTTCTTTGTTTCATAGCTTTAGTTTTGTTATAATTATATTTATATTGTCATGTTTATGTTATGAAGATTAATAAAGATTTTGCGTCGTACGTCACTTGTGTTGCGTCATGACGTCCCCGGAAGTGTCCCGATCAGCAGCTGCAGCTAGCTGCGGCTAACGGCTACTACCAGCTACCTGAAGCTCCGAACACACAGACAGACAGGCGGACAGGCAGACAGACAGGCGGACAGGCAGACAGACAGGTGGACAGACAGGTGGACAGACAGACAGGTAAGAAACACAATGCTTCACCTCGGGAGAGTTTATTCTTCTTCCGGTCAGAAACCAACAACAAATAGCAGAAGAAGAGTTCAGCTAGCAGCTAACTAGCTTTGCTAGCTAGCTAGGAGACATAG
>JACSYO010001517.1:15000-17500 GCA_016806645.1 Ophiodon elongatus
CAAACCCAGAAACCACTTGAGTTCTGGTTCAGCTGATCCTCCAGCTGACAGACCGCTGGACTCTGGACCAGCCGGACTCTAGACCAGCCGGACTCTAGACCAGTCGGACTCTGGACCAGTCGGACTCTGGACTAGCCGGACTCTAGACCAGTCGGACTCTAGACCAGCCGGACTCTAGACCAGCCGGACTCTGGACCAGCCGGACTCTGGACTAGCCGGACTCTGGACTGTGGCTAGAAGGAGCTAGCTGGTGGGGGGTACCTGACATCAGTTAGCTCACTAGCTAACAATAAAATCAAACTGTCTGTTTCAGTGCCTCACCTTGAGATAATGTTAGCTAGCTAACTAACAGCTAATGCTAACCTAACTGAAGTTAAGCTCAGAATGCTAAAGGAGTAATTGAGTCCAACAGGTAGCTGTCACTCGGTCTGGACACGCCCACTCCCGAGCAGACGTCCAATCAGACTCGTCCACTGAAAACACCTGATGTTACTTCACTGTCAAACCCAGCGTGGGAACTTTGACCGTCTCTTGCTCCCAGAAGCATTTTATTTATATTCCACATTGACTCGTTTATTTTTATAATACTAATAATCTTAATTCTGTTCATTTGTTTACTATGTTCTGAACATTATGAATCAACTAATTAAGAAAACAATCGAATCAATAAGTTCAATAATTCTAAGAGTTCGAAGCCTTTTAATGAAATGTTTTAATGATTGTATATTAAATGATGCAGATGTGTGTGTGTGTGTATATATATATATATATATACATATACACATGTAAATGTACATATGTTCCTTCCTTTGTTTTGTACTTTTACTTTTCAGATTACTCTGAAGCAAACATGTGATTGAGTCATAAATAAAATTGAATAGAAAATGAGACTTGTGTGTTTTTGTACAACATGTACATGGTGACACAAATCATATTAAAGTAATAGTACACAGAACCTGAACAGAGTACTACATGTGTGTTCTCTCTAGTAAAGTACTACATGTGCGCTCTAGTTGCACAAAGGGACATCAGGTGACTGAACATCAGCTGATGTGACGTCATCAATGTGGCTGATGTGATGAAGCAGCGCCCTCTGGTGGACAAACTGAACCGACCCGATCACTTCATCTGACTACTGAAAACATCTCCAACTCTTCGGCCATTTTGTCCAGCGGCGAGAGAGAAGTGGGCGGGGCTAAGCCACCACGGACCGATGGTTGATTGACCAGAGGGCGGGGCAACGAGCAGTAACGTCACTGCGAGGGGCGTGGCCTCTCAGAGGGCGTGGCCCTGGGTTTCCTGGACCACCGTTAATCCCACTTAATAAATACAGGAATATTTCACTTCTTTCTTCAGTCAGAAAATGAAGAGCCGTTTATATTTTTTTTGTATCTTTTGATACAAATATCGAATTTTCTATCAGATAAAAATGCACTTTTACAACATCTCATTTTGTGAAGAAAATACCAGTTTGACTTCATTTAATTTCTTTCTTTCGTGATATTTCAGTAATTTGCATTTAATAAAACGTGGCAACACTTTGACACTTTAACATAATTAAATGTGTTCGAGACAACATCAACTTTATGAACGAGCTGGAAATGATTTTCTTTGAAGGTCAGACAGCAGTGCATCATGGGAATCTTTACTTTACTTTTCTGGTTTTAAAGATGTAGAATCGAACATTTGGACACCCAGCTTTTATTTTGGCGAGGTATATTTATTATTTACATTTGTTCCGTCTGCGTGATGATATTTGGGGTCAGAACGGTCACGAGGTTTGGTCTGTAAACACTTTGCTTACAGTTTCAGCATTCCCCATAACCCCTGAACGTGACACGTGGCGTTAAGGGTTTGACCTTTGACCTGAGGAGCGACGCCTCAGAACCACAGAGGTTTCAGCAGACGAGCGGCTCCTCCCATTGGTTGAAAGTCGATGACGTCACGACTAACGTTCAAATACAACAGAAGAGAAATGATGGATGCTGATTGGACGTCTACATTCACTGTGTCTCCTCCTCTTCATCAGTCTCGAGTCCACCACAGATCCGTGCTGACAGGTGATTGGTCGGGTCAGGTAGAGGGGGCGGGGCTCTGTGAGTGAAGCCGCTGAGAGTCAGTGAGCTCTGTGCTGCGTTCAGGTGTCACGGGACAGACGTGTTGGAGCTCTCTTCCACAGCAGGAACTTAACGACCAGGTCCAGGTCCAGGTCCAGGTCCAGGACCAGGACCGTTCTGGAGCTACTATTGATCTTCTTTGTTTCGTGCAGCTTGTCACTGATTTATTTTCGGTTCCTCGTGAAGCAGAAACAAGTGGTTTGAGTTGTTATTAAAATATAACGGTGTAAACACCAACGCTCCCTGAACGTCACCCTGACGACTGAAGATGCTCTTTAAAGGTAAAAGTCAGAAGGAATGTGGATTGTGTTGGTTCAGGGGTCAGGGATCTGATTACAGTCATCCTCAGACGTCTCCCGGGAGACAGGACGGAGACAGGACGG
>JACSYO010001517.1:25000-32500 GCA_016806645.1 Ophiodon elongatus
ATGTTCTCATGTAGTCATGTTCTCATGTAGTCATGTAGTCATGTTGTCATGTTCTCATGTTGTCATGTTCTCATGTTGTCATGTTCTCATGTAGTCATGTTGTCATGTTCTCATGTAGTCATGTTCTCATGTTGTCATGTTCTCATGTTGTCATGTAGTCGTGTTCTCATGTAGTCATGTAGTCATGTTCTCATGTAGTCATGTTCTCATGTAGTCATGTTCTCATGTTTTCATGTAGTCATGTTCTCATGTTCTCATGTAGTCATGTTCTCATGTAGTCATGTTCTCATGTTTTCATGTAGTCATGTTCTCATGTAGTCATGTTGTCATGTTCTCATGTAGTCATGTTCTCATGTAGTCATGTAGTCATGTTGTCATGTTCTCATGTTGTCATGTTCTCATGTTGTCATGTTCTCATGTAGTCATGTTGTCATGTTCTCATGTAGTCATGTTCTCATGTTGTCATGTTCTCATGTTGTCATGTAGTCGTGTTCTCATGTAGTCATGTAGTCATGTTCTCATGTAGTCATGTTCTCATGTAGTCATGTTCTCATGTTTTCATGTAGTCATGTTCTCATGTAGTCATGTAGTCATGTTCTCATGTAGTCATGTTCTCATGTTGACATGTTCTCATGTTCTATGTGAAACAGTCGTGCTCTGTGGTTACTTGTGCTTCTCGGCCTTGTACTGCTGTGTGCAGTCATCAAACAGCTTCTGGTTCATCTCCATGAAGAGCTTCAGAGCGTTGTAGATCAGCCCGTGGATCGTCCTGAGGAACAGGACCAGAGCTCAGATACAAGTGAGTACATGTGTGTACATGTACGACGAAGGGATCAGAGGATCGGAGGTTCGATCCCCGGCTCCGCTAGTCCATGTCGATATGTCCTCGAGCAAGACACTGAACCCTGATGTCTCCCGTAACTGTTCTACGGTGTGTGAATGTTAGCTACTCCCGATGGGCAGGTGGCACCTTAGCCCCTCCCATCAGTGTGTGAATGTTATCTTAGCCCCTCCCATCAGTGTGAATGTTATCTTAGCCCCTCCCATCAGTGTGTGAATGTTATCTTAGCCCCTCCCATCAGTGTGAATGTTATCTTAGCCCCTCCCATCAGTGTGAATGTTATCTTAGCTCCTCCCATCAGTGTGAATGTTATCTTAGCCCCTCCCATCAGTGTGTGAATGTTATCTTAGCCCCTCCCATCAGGGTGAATGTTATCTTAGCCCTCCCATCAGTGTGAATGTTATCTTAGCCCCTCCCATCAGTGTGAATGTTATCTTAGCTCCTCCCATCAGTGTGAATGTTATCTTAGCCCCTCCCATCAGTGTGTGAATGTTATCTTAGCTCCTCCCATCAGTGTGTGAATGTTATCTTAGCCCCTCCCATCAGTGTGTGAATGTTATCTTAGCCCCTCCCATCAGTGTGAATGTTATCTTAGCCCTCCCATCAGTGTGAATGTTATCTTAGCCCCTCCCATCAGTGTGTGAATGTTATCTTAGCTCCTCCCATCAGTGTGAATGTTATCTTAGCTCCTCCCATCAGTGTGAATGTTATCTTAGCTCCTCCCATCAGTGTGAATGTTATCTTAGCTCCTCCCATCAGTGTGAATGTTATCTTAGCTCCTCCCATCAGTGTGAATGTTATCTTAGCCCCTCCCATCAGTGTGTGAATGTTATCTTAGCCCCTCCCATCAGTGTGTGAATGTTATCTTAGCTCCTCCCATCAGTGTGAATGTTATCTTAGCTCCTCCCATCAGTGTGTGAATGTTATCTTAGCCCCTCCCATTAGGGTGAATGTTATCTTAGCTCCTCCCATCAGTGTGAATGTTATCTTAGCTCCTCCCATCAGTGTGAATGTTATCTTAGCTCCTCCCATCAGTGTGTGAATGTTATCTTAGCCCCTCCCATCAGTGTGTGAATGTTATCTTAGCTCCTCCCATCAGTGTGAATGTTATCTTAGCTCCTCCCATCAGTGTGAATGTTATCTTAGCCCCTCCCATCAGTGTGAATGTTATCTTAGCCCCTCCCATTAGGGTGAATGTTATCTTAGCCCCTCCCATCAGTGTGAATGTTATCTTAGCTCCTCCCATCAGTGTGAATGTTATCTTAGCTCCTCCCATCAGTGTGTGAATGTTATCTTAGCCCCTCCCATCAGTGTGAATGTTATCTTAGCCCCTCCCATCAGTGTGAATGTTATCTTAGCCCCTCCCATCAGTGTGTGAATGTTATCTTAGCCCCTCCCATCAGTGTGTGAATGTTATCTTAGCCCCTCCCATCAGTGTGAATGTTATCTTAGCCCCTCCCATCAGTGTGTGAATGTTATCTTAGCCCCTCCCATCAGTGTGTGAATGTTATCTTAGCCCCTCCCATCAGTGTGTGAATGTTATCTTAGCCCCTCCCATCAGTGTGAATGTTATCTTAGCCCCTCCCATCAGTGTGTGAATGTTATCTTAGCCCCTCCCATCAGTGTGTGAATGTTATCTTAGCCCCTCCCATCAGTGTGTGAATGTTATCTTAGCCCCTCCCA
This sequence comes from Ophiodon elongatus, assembly GCA_016806645.1. NCBI lineage: Eukaryota > Metazoa > Chordata > Actinopteri > Perciformes > Hexagrammidae > Ophiodon > Ophiodon elongatus. The sequence goes on from JACSYO010001517.1 coordinate 27,525, forward strand.
TCAGTGTGAATGTTATCTTAGCCCCTCCCATCAGTGTGTGAATGTTATCTTAGCTCCTCCCATCAGGGTGTGAATGATGTCATGTAGTGTTGAAGAGCTTTGAGTGGTCGGAAAAGCGCTCTACAAGTACAGGTCCATTTACCATTTACATGTGGATGGATGGATCAATGGATGGATCAATGGGTGGATCAATGGGTGGATGGATCAATGGATGGATGGATCAATGGATGGATGGATCAATGGGTGGATGGATCAATGGGTGGATCAATGGATGGATCAATGGATGGATGGATCAATGGATGGATGGATCAATGGATGGATCAATGGGTGGATCAATGGGTGGATGGATCAATGGATGGATGGATCAATGGATGGATGGATCAATGGGTGGATCAATGGATGGATCAATGGGTGGATCAATGGGTGGATGGATCAATGGATGGATCAATGGGTGGATGGATCAATGGATGGATCAATGGGTGGATCAATGGATGGATCAATGGGTGGATGGATCAATGGATGGATGGATCAATGGATGGATGGATCAATGGGTGGATCAATGGATGGATGGATGGATGGATGGATGGATGGATGGATGGATCAATGGGTGGATCAATGGATGGATCAATGGGTGGATGGATCAATGGATGGATGGATGAATGGGTGGATCAATGGATGGACGGATGGATGGATGGATGGATGGATCAATGGATGGATCAATGGGTGGATGGATCAATGGATGGATGGATCAATGGATGGATGGATCAATGGATGGATCAATGGGTGGATGGATCAATGGATGGATGGATGGATCAATGGGTGGATCAATGGATGGACGGATGGATGGATGGATGGATGGATCAATGGATGGATCAATGGATGGATGGATGGATGGATGGATCAATGGATGGATCAATGGATGGATGGATCAATGGATGGATGGATGGATCAATGGATGGATGGATCAATGGATGGATCAATGGATGGATGGATGGATCAATGGATGGATGGATCAATGGATGGATCAATGGATGGATGGATCAATGGATGGATCAATGGGTGGATCAATGGATGGATGGATCAATGGATGGATCAATGGATGGACAGAGTTACTTGTTCCAGTGGCTCTTGGAGTTCTTGTAGAGGGCCGGGAACATGATGGGAAGGATCTTAGCAGCGTTGTCACTGATCAGACTCATGATGTACTCGTTGTTCCAGTAATACAGAGCCCGCTCTGCCACCTGTCACACAGCAGCATCAGGCACACACACACACACACACACACACACACACACACACACACACACACACACACACACACACACACACACACACACACACACACACACACACACACACCAGGTAGTATGATGTCCAGTGTGATCTGGCTCATGTTCTGGTCCTGGGTCAGGTAGTATGAGGTCCAGTGTGATCTGGCTCATGTTCTGGTCCTGGGTCAGGTAGTATGAGGTCCAGTGTGATCTGGCTCATGTTCTGGTCCTGGGTCAGGTAGTATGAGGTCCAGTTGTGATCTGACTCATGTTCTGGTCCTGGTTCTGGGTCAGGTAGTATGAGGTCTAGTGTGATCTGGCTCATGTTCTGGTCATGGTTCTGGGTCAGGTAGTATGAGGTCTAGTGTGATCTGGCTCATGTTCTGGTCCTGGTTCTGGGTTAGGTAGTATGAGGTCTAGTGTGATCTGTCTCATGTTCTGGTTCTGGCTCATGTTCTGGTCCTGGTTCTGGTTCTGGACCTGGTTCTGGTCATGGTTCTGGGTCAGGTAGTATGAGGTCTAGTGTGATCTGGCTCATGTTCTTGTCCTGGTTCTGGGTTAGGTAGTATGAGGTCTAGTGTGATCTGTCTCATGTTCTGGTTCTGGTTCTGGCTCATGTTCTGGTCCTGGACCTGGTTCTGGTCCTGGTTCTGGTACCTGGAAGTGCGGGCTGGACACACACTTGGCCAGCTGTCTGAAGAGCGGCTCCTGGACTTTGACGAACTCCGAGGGTTCGATGACGTCCAGGATCTCCTCCAGCTCGTTCAGGAACATCACCTCCTTGGGACTGTGAGTCTTGGGCCAGAACTTCAGCAGACCTATGATCACCTGGAGGGGTCAGAGGTCACAGGGTCAGAGGTCACAGGGTCAGCGGGGGTCACACCACCACACCTGAGCTTTCTACTCAGCTGATGTGTTGTCATGGAAACAGGAGGGAGACTCACCGGCTCCGTCAGACTGCTGTCTTTCTCCAGGAACTGGACCACACAGTAGGCCAGCTGCATGGGGACAGAGTGAGACAGAGAGAGTGAGACAGAGAGAGTGAGACAGAGAGAGTGAGAGTGAGACAGAGAGAGTGAGACAGAGAGAGTGAGACAGAGAGAGTGAGAGTGAGAGTGAGACAGAGAGAGTGAGACAGAGAGAGTGAGTGAGACAGAGAGTGAGAGATAGAGAGAGAGAGAGAGAGAGAGAGAGTGAGAAAGACAGAGAGTGAGACAGACAGACAGGCAGGCAGACAGGCAGACAGACAGGCAGGCAGACAGACAGACAGACAGACAGACAGGCAGACAGGCAGGCAGACAGACAGACAGACAGACAGACAGACAGACAGACAGACAGACAGACAGGCAGGCAGACAGACAGACAGACAGACAGACAGACAGACAGACAGACAGACAGACAGGCAGACAGGCAGGCAGGCAGGCAGGCAGACAGACAGACAGACAGACAGACAGACAGACAGACAGACAGACAGACCTGTGGGTGGTAGACGCTGAGGGACTTGACTTTATGAAGCGGCAGCAGAACTCTGATCAGAAACATCTTGTGTTCTTCTTTCAGCGGCAGAGCGAAGCCGTTGATGATGCTGAGAGAGAGACACGTCGTCATGACAACCAACGGGTGTGAGACGCCTGTTACCGTCGTCATGACAACCAACGTGTGTGTGTGTGCGCGCGTTACCTCCCCAGGATCTCCAGCAGCTCAGCGATGCCGTTGTGATGTTCTGTCTCGTAGATGAATCTGTAAAACAGATAACCGATCATAAGACACTTATATTGATCAATAACCGATCATAAGACACTTATATTGATCAATAACCGATCATAAGACACTTATATTGATCAATAACCGATCATAAGACACTTATATTGATCAATAACCGATCATAAGACACTTATATTGATCAATAACCGATCATAAGACACTTATATTGATCAATAACCGGGGGATGAGATCCTCCTGAGAGGCTGAAGGCGCTGGATGTTGTTGGGCTGTGTTGGCTGACTCACCTCTTCATGTCTCATGGGGGCAACAGAGCCCATGGACTGCAGACCGGGGTATCTCACTACTCAGCCTCTCTATCGGGGTATCTCACTACTCAGCCTCTCTATCGGGGTATCACACTACTCATCCTCTCTATCGGGGTATCACACTACTCATCCTCTCTATCGGGGTATCACACTACTCAGCCTCTCTATCGGGGTATCACACTACTCATCCTCTCTATCGGGGTATCACACTACTCAGCCTCTCTATCGGGGTATCACACTACTCAGCCTCTCTATCGGGGTATCACACTACTCAGCCTCTCTGTGGAAAGCTTATCGGGGTTCTACAGTAGCTCTACCTTTCTCATCCTCAGATTCAAGAGGAGCAGCTCTTTACCCTCAGACTGCTGGAGTTACCCCACCAGTCTACATGTCTGTGGACCTGGAGAGGCTTTAGACCGGGTCCCTCTGGGTTCTTTTGGGGGGGCTGCAGGAGTATGGGGGGCCATCCGGTCTCTGTAGGACCGCAGTAGGAGCTGTGTTCGTATCCCGGTGGGTGTGGCAGTAGGAGCTGTGTTCGTATCCCGGTGGGTGTGGCAGTAGGAGCTGTGTTCGTGTCCCGGTGGGTGTGGCAGTAGGAGCTGTGTTCGTGTCCCGGTGGGTGTGGCAGTAGGAGCTGTGTTCGTGTCCCGGTGGGTGTGGCAGTAGGAGCTGTGTTCGTGTCCCGGTGGGTGTGGCAGTAGGAGCTGTGTTCGTGTCCCGGTGGGTGTGGCAGTAGGAGCTGTGTTCGTGTCCCGGTGGGTGTCGCAGTAGGAGCTGTGTTCGTGTCCCGGTGGGTGTGGCAGTAGGAGCTGTGTTCGTGTCCCGGTGGGTGTGGCAGTAGGAGCTGTGTTCGTGTCCCGGTGGGTGTGGCAGTAGGAGCTGTGTTCGTGTCCCGGTGGGTGTGGCAGTAGGAGCTGTGTTCGTGTCCCGGTGGGTGTGGCAGTAGGAGCTGTGTTCGTGTCCCGGTGGGTGTGGCAGTAGGAGCTGTGTTCGTGTCCCGGTGGGTGGCAGTAGGAGCTGTGTTCGTGTCCCGGTGGGTGTGGCAGTAGGAGCTGTGTTCGTGTCCCGGTGGGTGGGCAGTAGAGCTGTGTTCGTGTCCCGGTGGGTGTGCAGTGGAGCTGTGTTCGTGTCCCGGTGGGTGTGCAGTAGGAGCTGTGTTCGTGTCCCGGTGGGTGTGGCAGTAGGAGCTGTGTTCGTCCCGGTGGGGTGCAGGAGCTGTGTCGTCGGTGGGTGAGTGGAGCTGTGTTCGTGTCCCGGTGGGTGTCGCAGTAGGAGCTGTGTTCGTGTCCCGGTGGGTGTGGCAGTAGGAGCTGTGTTCGTGTCCCGGTGGGTGTCGCAGTAGGAGCTGTGTTCGTGTCCCGGTGGGTGTGGCAGTAGGAGCTGTGTTCGTGTCCCGGTGGGTGTGGCAGTAGGAGCTGTGTTCGTGTCCCGGTGGGTGTGGCAGTAGGAGCTGTGTTCGTGTCCCGGTGGGTGTGGCAGTAGGAGCTGTGTTCGTGTCCCGGTGGGTGTGGCAGTAGGAGCTGTGTTCGTGTCCCGGTGGGTGTGGCAGTAGGAGCTGTGTTCGTGTCCCGGTGGGTGTGGCAGTAGGAGCTGTGTTCGTGTCCCGGTGGGTGTGGCAGTAGGAGCTGTGTTCGTGTCCCGGTGGGTGTCGCAGTAGGAGCTGTGTTCGTATCCC
>JACSYO010001518.1:0-30000 GCA_016806645.1 Ophiodon elongatus
TATACATATATATTATATATATATATATAATATATATATATATATTTTATATATATATGTATTTTAGATATATATATATATATATATATATATATATATAATATAAAATCATAGTGTATATACTATGTATAGTATATACACTATATATATCATTTCTTTTCATTTAAATAAATGTCTCAAATATCTCATATATAAATAAATATATTTATATATATATATTGTATAGTGTAGCAGAAGTATAAATTAGCAGAAAATGGAAATATATATAGACGTATTAATATATACGTGTATATAGACACGTATATATATATATCTATATCTATATATATAGATATAGATAGATATAGATATATATCTATATATATTGACAGATATAAGTCCTGTGTTTGTTCCTTTGTTCCGTCCTCACCTGTATGCAGACGACACCCACTTCTTCCTCTCTGACGCTAAAAACTTGATGCATAAAAACTTTCTAAAACTAAATCACAATAAGTCTGAAATGATGGACCCACCACCCTGTAGACCACCACCCTGTGGACCACCACCCTGTAGACCCACCACCCTGTGGACCCACCACCCTGTAGACCACCACCCTGTGGACCACCACCCTGTAGACCCACCACCATGTGGACCCCCCACCCTGTAGATCACCACCCTGTAGACCCACCACCATGTGGATATATATATACGTATATATATTTATATATACGTATATATATATATATATATACGTATATATATATATATATACGTATATATACGTATATATATACATATATATATATACGTATATATAACGTATATATATATATACGTATATATATACGCATACGTATATATATACGTGTATATATATACTTATATATATACGTGTATATATACATATATATATATATATATATACGTATATATACATATATATATATATACATATATATACTATATATACATATATATATATATATATATATATATATATATATATATATATATATATACGTATATATATATTATATATATACGTATATATATACATATATATGTATATATATACGCATATATATACGTATATATATATATATATATATATATACGTATATATATACGTATACGTATATATATACGTATATATATACATATATATATATATATACGTATATATATACGTATACGTATATATATACGTATATATATACGTATATATATACGTGTATATATATGTATATATATACGTATATATATATATATATATACGTATATATATACGTATATATATACGTATATATATCTATGTATATGTAGGTGAGACTGATCTGAGCTGCCTGAATGTCTGAGGGTGAGATTAGTACTGGTTGTTACATCTTGCTGCTTCAGCATCCTCCCACACACACTCTTACATCAGGTGTGTGTGTGAGTGAGTGTGTGTGTGTGTGTGTGTGTGTGTGTGAGTGTGTGTGTGTGTGTGTGTGTGTGTGTGTGTGTGTGTTAATCCTCTCTCTCTCATTGTCTCCGTTCTGAACACAAACCTTTAATATTTACACATATTTCGCTCTCAGAAATTTGACTTTAAGAAGTAAACGACTGGATTTTTCTCCCACAATGCAACACTCCACAAACACACCGCTTCATCTTGAATTAATTTAAATCTCATTATGAACACAATTCATAATCTTTGTGATATCTAACAGAAACAGCATCATTATTAATATGTAATAATTTATCCTTTCAATCCTCTAAACCAACACAATATTAAAACATTACTCATGACTAAAACATGTTTACTTCCCTCTCTCTTGTTGTTTACTGTTTATTAATACTGGATACGAAGCCTTTAAAATACTAAAACTGCTACTTCTGTGTTTCCTGTTAAAAGACTGAAACCAGACTCACTGAGCTCTTCTCTGATTGGACGGTCAGTGTTTGGGGGCGGAGCCTATTGATCAGAAACAGAGTTTCACTTATTGATTTACTGACTCAAGGGTTCAGGCTTTATGTTGTTTATGTTGTTTATTTCACCAACAAATTAATAAGATTGTAAACTGAATATCTTTTGATTTTGACAAACAAGATATTTTAATATTAGTTTTGTAAAGTAGGTTTTTCACATTCAGGGAATTTGTTTTTGTGTTTTGTTGCTTAAAAACAAACGCAGTGCAGAAAGCAAACAAACAATAACTGCAAAGGTTAATAATCATAGAGAAATATAAAAATATATCTGATATTAAAATAGCCGATAAGAGAGATAATAAAGAAAATGAAAAAACAAAAACATGACCAGCTAATGAAAACTGTCAACTGCAAACAACCAAACACCTAAAGTTATTATTATTATTATTGTTATTTTTATTATTATTATTATTATTATTATTATTATTATTATTATTATTATTATTATTATTATTATCACATTTTCTTTTATATTTTGATATGTATATTAAGATAATATGTAAATAGATTAAGATATTATATTTATATGCATGTGTTATCGTTTAACTTTTTACATTTAATTTTATACCCAAAAGTAATTTCTTAAATAGTAATTATTATTATTTATTATATTTTTTTAGTAGCAGTAATAGTATTGTTATTGTTGTTATTATTATTATTATTTAGAATTAGTGTGCCCCTCCTTTGTCTTTTAAATTATGTTTAAGCTTTTCCAATCTTTCCATATTCTATATTTATTAATATCTATTATTTATAATCATGAGGCTCTCAGTCAACTTGTGATATTAAATCTTTTTTTAAATCCCTTAAAGTCGAACTGTTTTCAGATCAGTGGTTCAGTGTTATTGATTATGATGTGAACTCATGAGCTTCAGACGTGGCCTACATCTGTCAGCTAATCAATAGAGATGATGGAGGAAGAGGACCGGGATGCTGCTCGCTGATTGGCTGATCCTCCAGGCCCCGCCCCCTCAGATAGGACAGATAAATATCAGCAGACACCTCCGAGGCTCAGACGTCCGTCTGTGTCCAGCTGTACGTCCGTCTTTGTCTCTGCAGGAGACTCCAGGTCAGAGGTCAACACTCAGAAACCCGTTTCTCCCGACTGGAGCCGAGTCTGTGAACGCACCGCGGACGCTCATAGTTCTACTGGCCTGGTGGATCTGTAGACCTCTGGTGGATCTGTAGGCCTCTGGTGGATCTGTAGGCCTCTGGTGGATCTGTAGACCTCTGGTGGATCTGTAGGCCTCTGGTGGATCTGTAGGCCTCTGGTGGATCTGTAGGCCTCTGGTGGATCTGTAGACCTCTGGTGGATCTGTAGGCCTCTGGTGGATCTGTAGGCCTCTGGTGGATCTGTAGACCTCTGGTGGGTCTGGTCTGGGATCAGGTCCAGGATCAGGTCCAGGTTCAGGTTCAGGTCCAGGTTCAGGATGGAGCTGAAGGACTTCGGTGTGACTGACGACTACCTCTTCATCAGTCCTCAACGGTGAGAACCCAAATACTACAACTTCATTCATGTATTTGTGTAGCACGAAGAAGTACTTTTACATCAGTAGACCTTTAGAAGTAGTACTTTTACATCAGTGGACCTTTAGAAGTAGTACTTTTACATCAGTGGACCTTTAGAAGTAGTACTTTTACATCAGTGGACCTTTAGAAGAAGTACTTTTACATCAGTGGACCTTTTGGAAGTAGTACTTTTACATCAGTGGACCTTTAGAAGAAGTACTTTTACATCAGTGGACCTTTAGAAGTAGTACTTTTACATCAGTGGACCTTTAGAAGTAGTACTTTTACATCAGTGGACCTTGAGAAGAAGTACTTTTACATCAGTCGACCTTTTAGTAGTACTTCGTACTTCGTTTTACTTGAAACAGAGTATTTCTACGCTGCGTATTTATACTTTTACTTGAAACAGAGTATTTCTACGCTGTGTATTTATACTTTTACTTGAAACAGAGTATTTCTACGCTGTGTATTTATACTTTTACTTGAAACAGAGTATTTCTACGCTGTGTATTTATACTTTTACTTGAAACAGAGTATTTCTACGCTGTGTATTTATACTTTTACTTGAAACAGAGTATTTCTATGCTGTGTATTTATACTTCTATCATATAAATGTTGCTCCACAGCGCCCCTAGTGGTCAGCCCTCTGCAGGGAGCCTTTAATCCAGGACTCTGAGACCTTTATGTTTTAGACTCATTGAAACTGACCTCTCAGCACAAAACATCAACAGGATTTATTCTAAACATTCAGATCAGAGACTTTTATTCTGAAAATCCTTTTTATTCTATTGTGTTACGATGATCAGTCTCTCTTTGATCTGCTGACTGGTGAACTTCAGCTGTTTGATCTCACACTCTTCTTCCTCCTCAGCCTTTTGGACTCCTCTTCCTCCTCCTCCTCCTCCTCCTCCTCCTCCTCCTCCTCCTCCTCCTCCTCCTCCCCCGCTGATGGAGCTCAGTCTCCGGCCTCCTTCCTCCAGTCCTCCCCCCTCAGCGCCTCCTTCCCTCTGGACTCCGGTCTCAGCCCCTCACACCGGGCCTTCCTCCTCCTCCCCAGCCCGGCCTCCTCCTCCTCCTCCTCCTCCTCCTCCTCCTCCCCCCTCTGTGGAGCCCCGGAGCCCCCACAGGCCTCCATGTGTTTCTCCACTGACTCGTTTTCAGCTCAGGTGAAGAAAGTTTTCATTTTCATTTTCTCTGATTCATCCGCCGCAGAAAATAGTCCCCAACAAAGTCCCTATTTCTAAAGACTACATGAATTACTGAATGAACTTTAGACGTCGGTGGTTTAAAGAGTTCCTCCTTCAGACCCGAGTGTGTCTCCTCTCCAGGTGGACTCCATCCTGAGGGGCGACTACCTGACACCCATGGGTGCTGCGGGGCCCAAGAGGCTGTGCCTGGTGTGCGGGGACCTGGCCTCCGGGTACCACTACGGCGTGGCATCCTGCGAGGCCTGCAAGGCCTTCTTCAAGAGGACCATACAAGGTGGGACAGGGGATAGGGGACAGGGGACAGGGGACAGGGGATAGGGGACAGGGGCCTTCTTTAGAGGACCATACAAGGTGAGACCGGCTGTCAATCAACCAGGGGGTTCACAGGCGGATCAATACGCCGCATTGAGTAGTGTGTGAAGCTGTAAGGGGACACATCAGCTGCTGGGGACAGAGACAGAGGACAGAGACAGAGGACAGAGACAGAGGACAGAGGACAGAGACAGAGGACAGAGGACAGAGACAGAGGACAGAGACAGAGGACAGAGACAGAGGACAGAGACAGAGGACAGAGGACAGAGGAACCGCATCACAGCCCTAATCTCGTTTTATTTAATCTGATAAACAACCGAACACCTCACTGCAGTGGTAGAAAGTTCTTCTCCTCCATCGAGGGAGGAAGTGATGTCACTGACCTTCCTGGTTGTGGTTACCTAGGCAACATCGAGTACAGCTGCCCGCTGATGAAGGAGTGTGAGATCACCAAGCGGAGGAGGAAAGCCTGTCAGGCCTGTCGCTTCCAGAAGTGTCTCCAGGCCGGGATGATGAGGGAGGGTACGTCACAAAGAGACACAAAGAGACACAAAGAGACACAAAACAACCACAAAGAGACACAAAGAGACACAAAGAGACACAAAACAACCACAAAGAGACACAAAGACACACAAAGAGACACAAAACGACCACAAAGAGACACAAAGAGACACAAAACAATCACAGACACAAAAATCACTACAATGAGACTTAAAAGTCATAGTTGACTTTACAACTCCACACTTGCAGTGTGTCTCAGTGTGTTGTGCTCAGTGTTGTGTGTTGTGTGTCTCAGTGTGTTGTGCTCAGTGTTGTGTGTTGTGTGTCTCAGTGTGTTGTGTCTCAGTAAGTTGTGTGTCTGTGTGTTGCAGGAGTGCGTATGGACCGCGTGAGAGGAGGCCGTCAGAAGTACAAGCGTCGTGTGGAGAGCCTGTGTCTCTACAGAGCTCCGTACAGCCTCCCCTTCAGCAGTGAGTCCTCAGGAGCTCAGACTAACTCCACCACCTCGTCGATGTTCTGTTAATTATCTCCGTCTCCTAGGAAACAAGGTGGTGTCCCATCTGCTGCTGACAGACTCCGCCCCCCTGGCTGCCAATCAGGACGATTCGACCAATGACGGCAGCCTGCAGAACCTGCTGACCCTGTGTGACCTCCTGAACCGGGAGCTGCTGGTCCTGATCAGCTGGGCCAAACAGATCCCAGGTAACCTCACCTGAAGGCTGCAGGTAACCTCACTGAAGGCTGCAGGTATCCTCACCTGAAGGCTGCAGGTAACCTCACCTGAAGGCTACAGGTAACCTCACCTGAAGGCTACAGGTAACCTCACCTGAAGGCTGCAGGTAACCTCACCTGAAGGCTGCAGGTAACCTCACCTGAAGGCTGCAGGTAACCTCACTGAAGGCTGCAGGTAACCTCACCTGGAGAGACTCATCTCCTTACCCTATCTCTAAGGCTGAGCCCTACAGAGGAAACTCATTTCGGCCGCTTGTATCTGAGACCTCGTTCTTTCGGTTACAGAGTTCGTGACCATGAGGGTCTGAACGTAGACCGCCCGGTAAATTGAGAGCTTCTCCTTCCGGCTCAGCTCCTCTTCACCAGACGATCCGGTGTAGATTGTTTTACTGCTGCAGCCGCACCGATCCGCCGGTCGATCTCCCCTCCATCTTACCTTCACTCGTGAACAAGACCCCGAGATATTTGAAATCCTTCGCTTGAGGTAGGCACTGCGTCCCCACCTGGAGCAGCAATCCACCGGTTTCAGAGCACCATGGCCTCAGATTTGGAGGTGCTTACCCTCATCCCCACCGCTTCACACTCGGCAACAACCCGCCCCAGTGAAGCTGGAGGCCATGGTCCGAAGAGGCCAACAGGATCACATCATCTGCAAACAGCAGAGAGGCCATCCTGAGACCCTGAACCTAATGTACTCCTCCCCCCGGCTGTGCCTAGATATCCTGTCCATGAAAGTCAGGAACAGGACCGGTGATGAAGGGCAGCCCTGGTGGAGGCCAACACCCACCGGGATACGAACACAGCTCCTACTGCGGTCGTACAGAGACCTGATAGCCCGCAGCACCCCCCACAAAAAACCCAAAGGGACCCGGTCGAAAGCCCTCTCCAAGTCCACAAAACACATGTAGACTGGTTGGGCAAACTCCAGAACCCCTCCAGTAGTCTGGCGAGGGTAAAGAGCTGGTCCAGTGTTCCACGACCGGGACGGAATCCGCACTTGAATCTGAGGTTCGACAATCGGTCGGAGCCTCCTTTCCAGCACCCTGGCATACACTTTCCCCGGGAGGCTGAGTAGTGTGATACCCCGATAGAAAGCACACTCTCTGGTCCCCCTTTTTGAAAATTGGAACCACCACCCCGGTCTGCCAGTCCATGGGCTCTGTTCCTGACCCCTATGCCACATTGAAGAGGCGTGTCAGCCAAGACAGCCCAACAATGTCCAGCGCCTTCATTATCTCAGGGCGGATCTCATCCACCCGGTGCCACTAAGTAGCTTTTTGACTACCTCAGCGGCCTCCGCCGGGGATATGGATGCGACCCCCCCAAGTCTTCAGGTGCTGCCTCCTCTCTAGAGGACATGTTGGCCGGGTTTAGAAGTTCCTCAAAGTTTTCTTTCCACCGCCCGACGATGTCCCCCGTCCGGGTCAGCAGTTCCCCCCCCGCGCTGAGAACAGCCTGGGGTCGGACCTGCTTTCCCTTCCTGAGCCGTCGGATGGTTTGCCAGAACCTCCTTGAGGCCAACCGAAAGTCCTTCTCCATGGCCTCCCCGAACTCCTCCCATGCCGAGTTTTAGCATCCGGTACCTCTCAGCTGCTTCAGGAGACCCCTGAGCCAACCAGGCCCGAAAGGCCTCCTTCTTCAGCTTGACGGCTTCCCTCAGCCCCGGTGTCCACCACCGGGTTCTCGGGTTACCGCCACGACAGGCACCGGTGACCTTCTGACCTCAGCTCCTAGCGGCCGCGTCCACAATAGAGGCTTTGAACATGGTCCACTGGGATTCCATGTCCCCAGCCTCCCTTGGGATGTGTGAGAAGTTCTTCCGGAGGTGGGAGTTGAAGACCTCCCGGACAGGATCCTCCGCCAGACGTTCCCAGTTCACCCTCACTACACATTTGGGCTTGCCGGGTCTTTCCAGTTCCCCCGCCATCTGATCCAACTCACCACCAGGTGGTGATCAGTTGACAGCTCTGCTCCTCTCTTCACCCGAGTGTCCAAGACATACGGCCGCAGATCAGATGAAACGATTACAAAGTCGATCATTGATCTACGGCGTGTTCTGGTACCAGGTACACTTATGAGCCACCCTATGTTCGAACATGGTGTTCGTTATGGACAAACCGTGGCTACAGAAGTCCAACAGGAGACACCACTCGGGTTCAGATCGGGCAAGCCGTTCCTCCCAATCACCGCCAGGTTCCTCTGTCATCGCCCACGTGAGCTCTGAAGTCTCCCAGGAGAACTATGGAGTTGGCAGGAGGCCTTTCCAGGACCTTCCACCGACTCCACGAAGGCCGGATACTCCGAACTGCTGTTTGGTGCATAAGCACAAACAGTCAGAGCCTTACTCCTGCAACCCGCAGGGAGGCGACCCTCTGGTTCTCCTGGAGAACTCCAACACGGCGGCGCTCAGCCGGGGGCTCGTGAGTATCCCCACTCCCGCCCGGCGCCTCTCACCCTGGTAACTCCAGAAAAGGACAAAGTTCAACCTTCTCCAGGAGCTTGATTCCAGAGCCAGTGCTGTGCGTGGAGATGAGGCCAACTATATCTAGCTGGTACCGCTCCACCTCCTGCACCAGCTCCACTATATGTAGCTGGTACCGCTCCACCTCCCGCACCAGCTCCGGCTCTTTCCCCGCTAGCGAGGTGACGTTCCACATCCCTAGAGCTAGTCTATGCTGCCGGTGATCGGCTCGCCCAGGCCCCCTGCCCGGCCCGCCACCTGGTCTACATAGCACCCGACCCCGATGCTTATCCCTGCGGGTGGTGGGTCCACAGGATGGCTGCTCCATGCTGTTTATTCGGGCCGAGCCCGACCGGGCCCCGTGGGCGAAGGCCCGGCCACCAGACGCTCGCCTACGAGCTCCCCTCCCGGGTCTGGCTCCGGGAGGGTGCCCCGGTTTCCCTGGTCTGGGCGAGATGCATGAGGACTGTGGGCTGCTGTTCATCTGGGTTTTTTTGAACCACTCTTAGTCTGGGCTCTCCCTGAGACCTGTTAGCCTTTGAGACCCGACCAGGGGCTGATTCCCCGGACAACATAGCTCCAGATCACTGAGCCACTCTTCCACCACATTAAGGTGGCGATTCACGGAGAATAAATTACGAGATCTTTTCTTTTAATCACATGATCTTTTCTTTTGATTACGATACCTTTTTAATTACGAGATATTTCCATTTAAATACATGATATTTTCTTTTAATTACGATACTTTTTAATTACAAGATCTTTTCTTTTAATTACGGTATTTTTTCATTTAATTCATTAATTAAATTAATTAAAAGATATTTTTGTTTAATTGCGAGATCTTTTAATTGCTATATTGTTTTCTTTTAATTGCTATATTTACTCTTTTGATAACGAAAATGTCAATTACGAATATCTTTTCTTTTAAGTGCTCGATATTTAAGTACAAGACTTTTCCTTATTATTACGATATCTTTTGATTACGAGACCTTTTCTTTTATGATCCTCTAAGATTGTAAGTTTAAATATTATTTGTCATTTAATTTTTCAGTTTCCCTGAAACATTTATTCATGGCCTGATTTTTCCTACTACTAATATTTTATGATTTGCATATTCACAGAAAGACACCTGACACCTTCTTTGCCCTCTCAGGCTTCTCTGGGCTCTCATTGGTCGACCAGATGTCGCTGCTGCAGAGCGGTTGGATGGAGGCCCTGCTGGTGGGCGTGGCCTGGCGGTCGCAGGGCGCCGCGGGGGAGGAGCTCGTGTTCGCCGGGAACCTGCGGCTGGACGAGGCCCAGTGTCGAGCCGCGGGATTGGCCGACCTGTACGAGGCGCTGCGTCACCTGACGGCCAAATACCAGGCGATGAACCTGAGCCCCGAGGAGCTGGTGACGCTGAAGGCCATGGCGCTCGCTAACTCAGGTACACACCCGGGGGGAGTACATCTACTCAAGTGTGTACTTAAGTACACATTTGAGGTACTCAAAATTTACTTGAGTATTTCTATTTTCTGCTACTTCATACTTCTACTGTCCTACATCTCAGAGGTACATATTGTACTTTTTACTATCGATCAACACTGAGAGCTGAAGCATCACAGTGTTGTTAGACGAGCTGTTCAGTCTGAATATGACGTCATCAGGAAGTATTCACATCACAAGTATCCTCAGCTTCATGTAGGTAGTATCAGTGGTAAAAGTACACAAGTATTATCATCTTCATGTAACGTATCAGCAGTATCACCATGGTGATGATGATGATGATGGTGATGATGATGATGATGATGGTGATGATGGTGATGATGGTGATGGTGATGATGATGATGAAGATGGTGATGATGGTGATGATGATGATGAAGATGGTGATGATGATGATGATGATGATGATGGTGGTGATGGTGATGATGATGATGGTGGTGATGGTGATGATGGTGATGGTGATGGTGATGGTGATGGTGATGATGGTGATGATGATGATGATGATGATGATGATGATGATGGTGATGGTGATGGTGATGATGGTGGTGATGGTGATGGTGATGGTGGTGGTGATGATGGTGATGGTGATGATGATGATGATGATGGTGATGATGATGATGATGATGATGGTGATGGTGATGATGGTGATGGTGATGGTGGTGGTGGTGATGGTGATGATGATGGTGGTGATGGTGATGATGGTGATGATGATGATGGTGATGGTGATGATGATGATGATGGTGGTGATGATGATGATGATGGTGATGATGGTGATGATGATGATGATGATGGTGGTGATGGTGATGGTGATGATGATGATGATGGTGATGGTGATGATGATGATGATGGTGATGGTGATGATGATGATGATGATGATGGTGGTGGTGGTGATGATGGTGATGATGATGATGATGAAGGAACAACAGTACGGCTCACTGATGAGTTTTAAAGGAGATCAATGATCTGAGGAAGAGGAGAGGAACTTGTTCGTAGTCCGTTGTTGTTGTTGATGCTAACGGTGCTAGTGGTGCTAGCGGTGCTAACGGTGCTAGTGGTGCTAGCGGTGCTAACGGTGCTAGCGGTGCTAACGGTGCTAGTGGTCCTAGTGGTGCTAGTGGTGCTAGTGGTCCTAGTGGTGCTAGTGGTGCTAGTGGTGCTAGTGGTGCTAACGGTGCTAACGGTGCTAGTGGTGCTAGTGGTGGAAGCACAGCAGTGTGTCAGCAGCTGATCAACAACATCTGACGTCTGAGTGAATGACTCCATCACACACGCCTGCTGAAGCAATGCATGATGGGACACTTCAGCTGAAGTCTGGTCACTCTCCCACTGTCTGAGCCTCGGATCAATAAAGAGTATTGATAGACTCGGTTCTGGATCTATAAACTGTTTGCTGTCTGCTGGGGGGACAGAGTGTGTGTGTGTGTGTGTGTGTGTGTGTGTGTGTGTGTGTGTGTGTGTGTGTGTGTGTTCATGTGTTCATGTATTTCAGCCTGATGTTTGTCTTAGTTTTTCTGCCCATTAACTGTTTCAACATCAATACTTCACACAATAGAAGATGATGTGTGTGTGTGTGTGTGTGTGTGTGCGTGTGTGTGTGTGTGTGTGCGTGTGTGTGTGTGTGTGTGTGTGCGTGTGTGTGTGTGTGTGTGTGGTGTACAAACACCCACAGGCTGACCTTGACCTTTCTCTGACCGTCTCTCGTGACCTCTCCGTAGGTTTTTATTTTGAAGTTGACAAATACATAATGTATTGTACAACTATAACATGAAGTACACAAACATGTTCATGATGTACATGTATACTATTCATAGAATATCTGGATTAACAAATGATGTAGTCGGTGTCCACAGGAGGAGTTATATCTGCTTACAGCTACATTATAACTTATAAACCATTTCAATATTTTATAAATTGTTTAAGCTCAGTATTACTTTTGTTTATAGTGGAACTGAAACCGCAGTTTTAAAAGCAATTAAAAAATATAAAAACTGAATAAAATAAAAATAAAATGGAAAAACACCAACTGGTCTTTTATCTGTAAAACTTAATGACTTTTGTTCACATAAATCTTTAGATCAACATGCTCACAAACTAACATTTGTCAAAATTATGAATTAATAAATAAATGTTTAAGTATAAAGTCAATATTTCAATGTTCAAGTATAACTTTTATACAATTTTTCCAGTTTTTATTTTGATGAGTCATTTGTTATCTGATACAAAACTATAACACAAAGAGAAAATGTGGCATTAAATGTATAATAAAGTTATAATTTTTACTTTTCATTCATTTACTTACTTTACTTTTTTTTGCAGCAACTGGCCTCCAAATAATTTACACTTTAATGGAACCAGTAAAGTAAACTGGTTTAATCTCAATGTGTTGCATTTAATAAAATCAGTATTTGATTTTTAAATGTAAAATATATAAGTAACTATATGCTTGTTTAAATGTTTGTTTGTTGTCATATTTGGGATTGTTTAATTATCTTGTAGTTATTTTAGTTTTTTGTTAAATGTTTTGTCTAATTGTGTTCGTATTGTGTTTTTATTGTTGTTATTGATGCTGCATCTCAAGGACTTATTCCTAATAATATAATATGCATAATATAAGTATAAAGTAGCTTGAAATGGAAACATTGCAGGCTTGATTAATCTGACTCATTGATTGGTCTCTAAAATATGAAAAGATGTTTTTAAAACTATTTTGGATAAAATAGTGCATCATAAGTTTGGAACCAGAGAGTATTCCTATAAATGCAGAAGCCTGAGCAGCGGTCCGCCCTGATGTCCTCTCTGTCCCTCAGACGCGGACCCGGTGGACTGCCCGGACTCGGTGCAGCGGTTCCAGGACGGGCTCCACGAGGCCCTGCAGGAGTACGAGGCGTCCCGCCGAGAGCAGCGCCGGGCGGGCCGGCTGCTCATGAGCCTCCCTCTGCTGCGGCAGACGGCCGGCCGCGCAGCGCAGAACCTCCTCCGGC
Organism: Ophiodon elongatus; assembly: GCA_016806645.1. Taxonomy (NCBI): domain Eukaryota; kingdom Metazoa; phylum Chordata; class Actinopteri; order Perciformes; family Hexagrammidae; genus Ophiodon; species Ophiodon elongatus. The sequence goes on from JACSYO010001518.1 coordinate 13,134, forward strand.
TGCACCGCCACCGCTGTGTGCCGCTCCACAAGCTGCTGCTGGAGATGCTGGACGCCAAGGCCTGAGGCCATCATCATCATCATCATCATCAGCATCATCATCATCATCAGCATCAGCATCATCATCATCATCATCAGCATCATCACCATCATCATCATCATCATCATCATCATCATCATCAGCATCATCATCATCACCATCATCATCATCATCATCATCAGCATCATCATCATCATCATCATCATCATCATCACCATCATCATCATCACCATCATCAGCATCATCATCATCATCATCAGCATCAGCATCATCATCACCACCATCATCATCATCATCATCATCATCATCATCACCATCATCAGCATCATCATCATCAGCAGCATCAGCATCATCATCATCATCACCATCATAATCATCATCACCATCACCACCACCATCATCATCATCATCACATCATCATCACCATCATCATCATCATCATCACCATCATAATCATCATCACCATCATCATCACCATCATCATCATCATCACATCATCATCACCATCATCATCACCATCATCATCATCATCACATCATCATCATCATCATCATCATCATCATCATCATCATCATCATCATCATCAGCAGCATCATCATCATCAGCAGCATCATCATCATCACAGCATCATCATCATCATCATCATCAGCAGCATCATCATTATCAGCAGCATCAGCATCATCATCACACCATCATCATCATCATCATCATTATCAGCAGCATCATCATCATCAGCAGCATCATCATCATCATCACCATCAGCAGCATCATCATCACCATCATCATTTCAATCTATTTTTTTAAAATACAAAATGTATTTTTTTTATCATGTGAACTTTTTTTCTAGTAGTGTGATGTGTGTTTGAGTATGTGACCTTGACCTTGGCCAGGGAGGAGGAGGAGGACCGATGACATTTTGATGTTCAGGACTTTTATTTTGTTGATCGAAGACGTTCTAATGTTCAGGACTTTTATTTTGGTGTTCAAAGACATTTTAATGTTCAGGACTTTTATTTTGTTGATCGAAGACGTTTTAATGTTGAGGGGTTTTATTTTGTTGTTCAAAGTTTTTTTTAATGTTGAGGACTTTTATTTTGGTATTCAAAGTGGTTTTAACATTCAGGACTTTTATTTTGGTGTTCGATGACATTTTAATGTTGAGGACTTTTATTCTGTTGATTAAAGACATTTTATTTTGAGGACTTTTATTTTGTTGTTCAAAGTGTTTTTAATGTTGAAGACTTTCATTTTGGTGTTCAAAGTTGGTTTTAATGTTAAGGACTTTTATTTTGTTGTTCAACGACTTTTTAATGTTGAGGACTTTTATTTTGTTGGTCAACGACTTTTTAATGTTCAGGACTTTTATTTTGTTGCTCAACGTCTTTTTAATTTTGAGGACTTTTATTTTGTTGTTCAACGACTTTTTAATGTTCAGGACTTTTATTTTGTTGGTCAACAACGTTTTCTAACGGAGCAGATCAGCAATATATATATATATATAAAAAAATCAGCAATACTATATATATATATATATATAGTATTGCTGATTTCTTTTTTTAAAGTCAACTGTGAACTGAAAGTAGATTTAATGCTTTTGGAATAAAACATGATTTTCAAATGATTCCTGTTTCTTTAAATCCCTTTAATGTTGCAGCTAAAGGTGGAGCTCATTTTAATGTCTATGTACATTATTATCATTTATTATATTTTATAAATTACTTAACATACTTCTGGGTGTTTTTTAAAATTCCCCAATAATATAATATAATTATTTATTTATTAATTATATTATGAATTAAACTCTGAAGCTGCAAAGTAAATAAACCTCTGAGATGTAGAGGAGTAGAAGTATGAAGTAGCAGACAGTAGAAATACTCAAGTAAGGTACAAGTACCTCAAAAATGTACCTAAGTACAGTAGTTGAGTAAATGTACTTAATTACTTTGCAGTAATATTTTCAAACGTATATTGTTGTAGAGGCTTTTATTTTGAAGGATGTCTGCCACCGGAAGTCACCTGGACTAACGGCTGTGGTTGACGCTCGTGACGAGAGATTCTCTCTGGAGATAAACGACCAACGGCTTCACCATTTAAATAAATGAACGTGACGAGAGAAATAATTAACTGTTATTTTAGAGACACGTTCCCGCGTGAACCCGGTGACGAGCACCAGCTGCCGTTAGCCGCCCGGAAGCAGCTCTCTGCGGGCTCGTGAGGCTCGTGCGCAGCTCTCTCCGGGCTCGTGCGCGGCTCGTGCGCGGCTCTCTCCGGGCTCGTGCGCGGCTCGTGCGCGGCTCAGCATGGAGCTGTTTGACGACCTTCCGGAACCGACGCAGACCTCCGGTGAGTTCAGACGGTTTAACCGTTAAATGACGGGATGCTTTGAATGGGGAGACGTTAGTGCTGATGGTGGGGACATGGGGAGGACACCAGTTAAACCAGTTAAACCAGTAGCACCAGTTAAACCAGTAGCACCAGTAGCACCAGTTAAACCAGTAGCACCAGTAGCACCAGTTAAACCAGAAGCACCAGTTAAACCAGTAGCACCAGTTAAACCAGTAGCACCAGTAGCACCAGTTAAACCAGTAGCACCAGTTAAACCAGTAACACCAGTTAAACCAGTAGCACCAGTAACACCAGTTAAACCAGTAACACCAGTTAAACCAGTAGCACCAGTTAAACCAGTAGCACCAGTAGCACCAGTTAAACCAGTAGCACCAGTTAAACCAGTAGCACCAGTTAAACCAGTAGCACCAGTAACACCAGTTAAACCAGTAACACCAGTTAAACCAGTAGCACCAGTTAAACCAGTTAAACCAGTAGCACCAGTTAAACCAGTAGCACCAGTTAAACCAGTTAAACCAGTAACACCAGTTAAACCAGTAGCACCAGTTAAACCAGTTAAACCAGTAGCACCAGTTAAACCAGTAGCACCAGTTAAACCAGTTAAACCAGTAACACCAGTTAAACCAGTAACACCAGTTAAACCAGTTAAACCAGTAACACCAGTTAAACCAGTAGCACCAGTAACACCAGTTAAACCAGTAGCACCAGTTAAACCAGTGTCACCAGTTAAACCAGTAACACCAGTAGCACCAGCTAAACCAGTAGCACCAGTTAAACCAGTGTCACCAGTTAAACCAGTAACACCAGTAGCACCAGCTAAACCAGTAACACCAGTAGCACCAGTTAAACCAGTAACACCAGTAGCACCAGTTAAACCAGTAACACCAGTTAAACCAGTAGCACCAGTAGCACCAGTTAAACCAGTAACACCAGTTAAACCAGTAGCACCAGTTAAACCAGTAGGACCAGTTAAACCAGTAACACCAGTTAAACCAGTAGGACCAGTTAAACCAGTAGCACCAGTTAAACCAGTAGCACCAGTAGGACCAGTTAAACCAGTAGCACCAGTTAAACCAGTAGCACCAGTTAAACCAGTAGCACCAGTTAAACCAGTTAAACCAGTAGGACCAGTTAAACCAGTAACACCAGTTAAACCAGTAGCACCAGTTAAACCAGTAGCACCAGTTAAACCAGTTAAACCAGTAGCACCAGTTAAACCAGTAGCACCAGTTAAACCAGTTAAACCAGTAGCACCAGTTAAACCAGTAGCACCAGTAGCACCAGTTAAACCAGTAGCACCAGTTAAACCAGTAGCACCAGTTAAACCAGTAGCACCAGTAGCACCAGTTAAACCAGTAGCACCAGTAGCACCAGTTAAACCAGTAGCACCAGTAGCACCAGTTAAACCAGTTAAACCAGTAAAAGGAGACACCTGAAAGGTATGAAATCAGTTGATTAAATACATTTAAATATAATTTATTATATTATATCTTCTTTATTTAGCTTTATAGCATTTAATGGTTTATTTATTGCCCACACCACAGTTCCTATTGACCCTCATGAATATGTAATGAGATGGGCGTGTCCAGAGTGGTGGTCCAAGAGAAGGCGTGTTCAGGATCATGTGTTGTTGTTGTTGTTGTTTTTACATAATGTTGTGATTATTGGTGGAGATGAAACTAAAAGTTAAAGTTCTTTATTTGTTAAATCTTTGATCTCCGTTTTCCAAATATATAAAACATATATGTACAGTATACTGAGATGTGTACAGGTAGTACATAAATATATGTACAGTATACTGAGATGTGTACAGGTAGTACATAAATATATGTACAGTATACTGAGATGTGTACAGGTAGTACATAAATATATGTACAGTATACTGAGATGTGTACAGGTAGTACATAAATATATGTACAGTATACTGAGATGTGTACAGGTATAAACAGGAAGTACACCCATACAGAGATGTAAACAGGAAGTACACCTATACAGAGGTATAAACAGGAAGTACACCTATACAGAGGTGTAAACAGGAAGTACACCTATACAGAGGTGTAAACAGGAAGTACACCTATACAGAGGTATAAACAGGAAGTACACCTATACAGAGATGTAAACAGGAAGTACACATATACAGAAATGTAAACAGGAAGTACACATATACAGAGATATAAACAGGAAGTACACCTATACAGAAATGTAAACAGGAAGTACACCTATACAGAGGTGTAAACAGGAAGTACACCTATACAGAGGTATAAACAGGAAGTACACCTATACAGAGATGTAAACAGGAAGTACACATATACAGAGATGTAAACAGGAAGTACACATATACAGAAATGTAAACAGGAAGTACACATATACAGAGATGTAAACAGGAAGTACACCTATACAGAAATGTAAACAGGAAGTACACCTATACAGAAATGTAAACAGGAAGTACACATATACAGAGATGTAAACAGGAAGTACACATATACAGAGATGTAAACAGGAAGTACACATATACAGAGATGTAAACAGGAAGTACACATATACACAAATGTAACGGTAGTTAAAAGTAGTATAAAAGTGAATTGTACCTATCGATTATTTTCATTGTCCATTAATCTGCCAATAATAGTTTAAAGATATTTAATTTTTTATAATAGTTTAAAGATATTAATAATATAATAATAAATATATAAATTACTTCAACAAAGTAAAAGTATAACATTTAATATTTAATGACCATAAAAATAATATATTTTATTTACTTATCATTCAAATTGTGTGTTTTCATGAAGATTATTTTTTTTAATTACTTTAACAAAGTAAAAGTAGAAGATGTATTACATGTGATGGTTTACTGGCTTCAGAGCGTTGAATATATGTTTGTGACGATGACAATAATAAATACCGTGGCTCCTCGTGGAGCAGCTGTAACAAACACAGGGCTCCTTGGTTTGTTTGATTCTTCAGCTTTAAAGCATCTCCTACTTTGTTGCTTCTCCAGCAGCCCGACCGGCGGCCACCACAGAAGAAGAAGGAGGCGAGCAGGAGGAGCGGCGCCTCAAGCGGAGGAGAGAAGAGGAGGCGCAGGAGGAGGAGGAGGAGGAGGAGGAGGTCAAGCGCGTCTGTAAAGAAGGTCCTCACCTCTTCCAGCACCGTGTCTGTGAGCAGGTGGCGGTGCGTTCAGGGACTGACGTGTGTGTCGCCCCAGGCCTCCCGGTGCTGAAGGGCTACGTGGCGGCGCGGCGCGGCGAGCGGGACGAGATGCAGGACGCCCACGTGCTGCTGCCGGACCTCAGCGGCCTCCTGCCCGCACGCCCGAGCCCCGGGTGAGTCCCGCAGGGAGCGGCCAGCGGGGGGCGTGGCTCCGGTCCTGACGTGTCCCCTTGTCTCCTTGTCCCCTTGTCCTCCTTGTCCCCTGTGTCCTCCTTGTCCTCCTTGTCCTCCTTGTCCTCCGTGTCCTCCTTGTCCTCCTTGTCCTCCGTGTCCTCCTTGTCCTCCGTGTCCTCCGTGTCCTCCTTGTCCTCCTTGTCCTCCTTGTCCTCCTTGTCCCCACAGGTCTCGCGTGTCCTTCTTCGCGGTGTTCGACGGTCACGGAGGAGCTCGAGCCTCCCGGTTCGCGGCGGAGCATCTCCACCACATCCTGGCCAAGAAGTTCCCCACCGGTGAGCCTTAAAGGGACAGTACACCTCTTAATGAGCCTTAAAGGCACAGTACGCCTCTTAATGAGCCTTAAAGGGACAGTACGCCTCTTAATAAGCCTTAAAGGCACAGTACGCCTCTTAATGAGCCTTAAAGGGACAGTACGCCTCTTAATGAGCCTTAAAGGGACAGTACGCCTCTTAATGAGCCTTAAAGGCACAGTACGCCTCTTAATGAGCCTTAAAGGCACAGTACGCCTCTTAATGAGCCTTAGAGGGACAGTACGCTTCTTAATGAGCCTTAAAGGGACAGTACGCCTCTTAATGAGCCTTAAAGGGACAGTACGCATCTTAATGAGCCTTAAAGGGACAGTACGCCTCTTAAAGACAGCACTTGGTGTTACTTCATAGACAATGTTGTACTTTTTTACTCCCTGATGATTAAAACTAATCAACCAATCCTTGATGTCGTCATCGTTCATAAAAACTACACATTGGTACCGCGCTACATTTTCTTAGTTGCGTCTCTAACGGCTGAATCCCCTTCAGGAGAAACGGGCAACGTGGACGTGCTGATGAAGAGATGTCTCCTGGACACCTTCAGACAGACGGACGAGGACTTCCTGAGGACGGCGTCCAGCCAGTAAGAGTCCAGAGGGGACGCGGGCCTTCTCTTAGAAGTCTCTCAGTAAACGTCCATGTGTCCTCTCAGAAGTCACAGGAGGACGCCGCTGCAGGCAGTGGACGTCCGTCCCTCTCACGTGTCCCGTCTCTGTGTCGTCCAATAGGAAGCCGGCGTGGAAGGACGGGTCCACGGCCACCTGCGTGCTGGTGGTGGACCACACGGCCTACGTGGCCAACCTGGGAGACAGCCGGGTACGATCGCTGTCCCCGTCCGGCCCTCAGGAGACACTCGTCTCCTCCACCTGCGACCTTAAAGACAACCTTGTGTCTGCAGGCGGTGCTGTGCCGGATGGAGGCGGAGGGAGCCGACGGGCGGAGGAGGCTGCTGACTCTTCCTCTCAGCACCGAACACAACCCCACCATCTACGAGGAGCGCAGGAGGATCCAGAGGGCCGGAGGCACCGTCAGGTACCCGTCTTCACATGTCTGTCTCTGTTTGTCTCCGTCTGTCTCCGTCTGTCTCCACATGTCTCCACATGTCTCCGTCTGTCTCTGTTTGTCTCCGTCTGTCTCTGTCTGTCTCCACATGTCTCCGTCTGTCTCCACATGTCTCTGTCTGTCTCCACATGTCTCCGTCTGTCTCCACATGTCTCCCTCTGTCTCCGTCTGTCTCCACATGTCTCCGTCTGTCTCCACATGTCTCCGTCTGTCTCTGTCTGTCTCCACATGTCTCCGTCTGTCTCCACATGTCTCCGTCTGTCTCTGTCTGTCTCCACATGTCTCCGTCTGTCTCTGTCTGTCTCCACATGTCTCCGTCTGTCTCCACATGTCTCCGTCTGTCTCCACATGTCTCCGTCTGTCTCTGTCTGTCTCCACATGTCTCCACATGTCTCCACATGTCTCCGTCTGTCTCTGTCTGTCTCTATGTCTCCGTCTGTCTCCGTCTGTCTCCGTCTGTCTCCGTCTGTCTCCACATGTCTCGTCTGTCTCTGTCTCCACATGTCTCGTCTGTCTCCACATGTCTCCGTCTGTCTCCACATGTCTCCGTCTGTCTCCATGTCTCGTTGTCTCACATGTCTCCTCTGTCTCCCATGCTCGTCTTTCCACATGTCGTCTGTCTCCACATGTCTCTGTCCCACATGTCTCCGTCTGTCTCCATCTGTCTCCTCTCGTCCCACTGTCTCCACTTCTCTCCACATGTCTGTCTGTCTCCACATGTCTCCCTCCTCTGTCTCCATGTCTCTCTCACTGTCCTCTGTCTCCACATGTCTCGTGTCTCCATCTCCCTGTCTCAATGTCTCCCGTCTGTCTCCACATGTCTCCCTCTGTCTCCACATGTCTCCCTGTCTCCACATGTCTCCGTCTGTCTCTGTCTCCGTCTGTCTCCCATGTCTCCGTCTGTCTCCACATGTCTCCGTCTGTCTTGTCTCCACATGTCTCCGTCTGTCTCCACATGTCTCCCTCTGTCTCCGTCTGTCTCCACATGTCTCCCTCTGTCTCCACATGTCTCCACATGTCTCCCTCTGTCTCCACATGTCTCTGTTTGTCTCCACATGTCTCCGTCTGTCTCCACATGTCTCCCTCTGTCTCCACATGTCTCCCTCTGTCTCCACATGTCTCCGTCTGTCTCCACATGTCTCCGTCTGTCTCCACATGTCTCTGTTTGTCTCCACATGTCTCCCTCTGTCTCCACATGTCTCTGTTTGTCTCCACATGTCTCCCTCTGTCTCCACATGTCTCCGTCTGTCTCCACATGTCTCCGTCTGTCTCCACATGTCTCCACATGTCTCCCTCTGTCTCCACATGTCTCCGTCTGTCTCCACATGTCTCCCTCTGTCTCCGTCTGTCTCCACATGTCTCCCTCTGTCTCCACATGTCTCCACATGTCTCCGTCTGTCTCCACATGTCTCCGTCTGTCTCCACATGTCTCCGTCTGTCTCCACATGTCTCCCTCTGTCTCCACATGTCTCCCTCTGTCTCCACATGTCTCCGTCTGTCTCCACATGTCTCCGTCTGTCTCCACATGTCTCCGTTTGTCTCCACATGTCTCCCTCTGTCTCCACATGTCTCTGTTTGTCTCCACATGTCTCCCTCTGTCTCCACATGTCTCCGTCTGTCCTGTCTCTGTTTGTCTCCACATGTCTCCGTCCACATCTCCCACATGTCTCCGTCTGTCTCCACATGTCTCCGTCTGTCTCCACATGTCTCCGTCTGTCTCACATGTCTCTCTGTCTCCGTCTGTCTCCACATGTCCTGTCTGTCTCCACATGTCTGTTGTTGTCTCCCTGTCTCCACATGTCTCCCTCTGTCTCCGTCTGTCTCCACATGTCTCCGTCTGTCTCCACATGTCTCCGTCTGTCTCCACATGTCTCCCTCTGTCTCCGTCTGTCTCCACATGTCTCCGTCTGTCTCCACATGTCTCCGTCTGTCTCCACATGTCTCCCTCTGTCTCCGTCTGTCTCCACATGTCTCCGTCTGTCTCCGTCTGTCTCCACATGTCTCCGTCTGTCTCCCTCTGTCTCCACATGTCTCCGTCTGTCTCCGTCTGTCTCCACATGTCTCCGTCTGTCTCCCTCTGTCTCCACATGTCTCCGTCTGTCTCCCTCTGTCTCCACATGTCTCCCTCTGTCTCCGTCTGTCTCCCTCTGTCTCCACATGTCTCCGTCTGTCTCCGTCTGTCTCCCTCTGTCTCCACATGTCTCCGTCTGTCTCCACATGTCTCTGTTTGTCTCCACATGTCTCCGTCTGTCTCCACATGTCTCCGTCTGTCCCACCTACGGTCCTGACTCCAGCTGTGTCCTCAGCATCTGATTGACCTGTCAGCGTGTCCTCTCTCTGTCTCCGTGTCTCAGGGACGGCCGGGTGCTGGGTGTCCTCGAGGTGTCCCGCTCCATCGGAGACGGGCAGTACAAACGCTGTGGAGTCATCTCGTGCCCCGACATGAGGAGGTGTCAGCTCACAGCCAATGACAGGCAAGCCCCGCCCCCACGCCCTCCACTGATTGGTCACGTGTCTGAGCCCTGACTGAAGGGGGAGCTGGTTAGCTTAGCTTAAAGCTCCCTGATGCACATGGTATATGTATATAATGGACATATAATGTGTGTGTGTATATATATATATATATATATATATATATATGTATATATATATATATATATATATATATATATATATATATATATATATATAATAATGTATATGTATATATGTATATATATATATGTATGTATATATGTGTGTGTATATATATATATATATATATATATATATATATATATATATATATATATAAGTACCTGCTGACTCCTCTCTCTCCATAGGTTCATCCTTCTGGCCTGTGACGGTCTGTTCAAAGTGTTTTCTGCTGAAGAAGCCGTTAAATTCGTCCTGAACATCCTGCAGGTCTCTGTCTCCTCTTTTCAAAGGACCAACCTGGTTTATTATTATTATTATTATTATTATTATTCTCTTTATTTATTATTTATAATGTGTGTAAACACGCTTCTCAACCAACGAAGAAAAGCAGCTCACCTGTGAAACGTCACGTTTTTAGGTTTTCCTCAGAATGGCATAACCCGGTGACAGTTACCTGAGCTGATCGTACGTCGTTCAGCATGCTTCTAACGGCGACATGCCCCAGAGCATCATGGGAACTGTAGTCCCAAAGCTTCGTGATGGTAGAAACTACCAAAACAAACAACAACGTGGTTGTATGTGTTGTTATTGTCAGTGTGTTCAGTCTCACCTTGTCCTAACCCCCCTCCTGTACCCCCCGGGCCTCCCCCCCCCCCCACAGGAGGGCCGTGTGGAGCAGAGGCCGGGGCTGACGGAGGAGGAGCTGAGGTCTGAAGCTGCTTGTCAACAGTTGGCCAGTGAGGCGGTGAGGAGGGGCTGTGCTGACAACGTCACTGTGATCCTGCTTTCTATTGGCTTCTGAACACACACACACACACACACACACACACACACACACACACACACACACACACACACACACACACACACACCTGGTTGCTCTGCTTGAGTCTGTTAATAAAGCTCTTTGCTTGTTGTGGCTCTAGAAGTGATTTATTGGTTCGTGTTTAGTGCTCACTCCTCACTCACATTAAAACTACTGATGACCAGATGTTTTTATCTTTTATTTCCTAATCATTTGAATTGTGTCTGTAGATGTGACCAAGGTCAAAGCAGTGGTGGACCGTCCTCTACTTCTACTTCTCAGGGAACGTTCCCTTCTTGGGAGGAACCAAGAGATGGTTCTAGTGTTTCCTTCTCTTTATTTCTCAGGTAGAACGTCACGGTGAAACGTCTTTAACGTGAACCATCCGTGTCCGTGTGCCCAGGGACAGCAGAGGACAGCACAGATGTTATTTATTTAGAGATATTAAGTCATTGTTTAAAGATAACAGGTCATTTTGAGAGATTATAATTATTTTTTTATTCTAAATAATTATTTTGAGAAATATTCTCATTATTTTGTGATACTAAATAATTATTTTGAGAAACATTCTCATTATTTTGAGAAAAAATCTCACTTTGGGAAATATTCTCAAAATATTCAGACTTTTACCTAAAAGAATTTGACTGAATATTTAGACTTTATCTGAAAATATTCAGACTTTTTTCACAATATTCAGACTTTCAATCCAAAAATACTGTTTTTCACAATATTTCGACTTTTCTACAATGTTCAGTCTCTCAAAATATTCCGACATTTTTCACACTATTCCGACATTTTCTCAAAAAATATTCCGACTTTTTTCACAATATTCCGACTTTTTCTACAATATTCCAACTATTTTTCACAATATTTCGACTTTTTATCAAAAAATTGTATTTTTGCAATATTCTGACTTTTTTTCTCAAAAATATTCTGACTTTTTCCAACAATATTTCTTTTTCAAAAACATTCCGACTGAATATTTAGACTTTTCATTGAAAAAATATTCCGACTTTTATTTAGACTAAATTTGGGAATTTTTGAGATAGTGTCTGAATATTGTAGAAAAAAGTCGGAATATTGTGGGAAAAGATTTGCAATGTTTTTAGATAAAAAGTCAAAATATTTTTAGGTAAACGTTTTTTAAGTAAATATTTTTAGGTAAAAGTCGAAGTCGAAAATCTGAATATTTTATGAAAAGAAATTCGGAATATTGTGAAAAAAGTCAGAATATGTTTTAATAAAAAGTTGAAATATTGTGAAAATTTTTTGGAATATTGTGAAAAATTTCAAAATGTTTTAGAAAAAAGTCAGAATGTTTTGAGATAAAGTGTCTGAATATTGTAGAAAGTCGGAATACTTTTGGATAAAAAGTCTGAATATTCAGAATTTCTTTTGAACAATATTCAGAATTATTTTAGGTAAAGGTCTGAATATTCTGGGAAACAAAGTTGGAACATTATGAAATTCTCATTATTTTGTGATACTAAATAATTATTTTGAGGAACATTTTCATTACAATATTTTGTGATACTAAATAATTAGGGAAACTTTTTTTATTATTTTGAGAAGAATTGTTATTTTGTGAAATATTAAAATTATTTTGTGATACTAAATAGTTATTTTGGGAAAGATTGTCAATATTTCTAGAAAAATTCTCATTATTTTGAGAAAGATTCTCATTATTTTGGGAATAATTCTCATTATTTTGGGAAAATTCTCATTATTTTCTGATTCTAAATAATTATTTTGAGAAGAAATCTCAATATTTTGTGATTCTAAATTATTTTGAGAGATTCTCATTATTTTGAGACACTGAGTAATTTTATGACTTATAAAAGATTACGTGACCTCAGTTCTTATCTTTATTTTTAGTTTTTTAATTTTTTTTTATTTCTACTATTTATTTTACTGGCGGAAATGAACTTCCGTGACGTCACCTTCAGGACGCGTCACCTCATTAATATTCATGAGCCTGGCTTACTGACGCCTCGTACTGTCTGCAGGATGCAGCACCAGCTGTTACACTGAAAACACCGCTAACACGGTTTCACTGACACGTTTATCCGACGCGCGTGACAGGCAGGCGCGCGTGCACGATGTCCGGTCGATGGGCCGCATCTGAGACTGTTGATCCGGCTCCGGGTGGAGGTTCCGGGGCGGTTTCCTCCGGACTGTGAGGACTGAGTGGAGCTGCTGGGTGGAGCTAACAGGCTAGCTGCATGCTAACAGTGTTAATGAACTCATCAACTCTCTGACTCGGGACAACAGAGAGGACAACAGAGAGGACAACAGGACAACAGAGAGGACAACAGAGAGGACAACAGGACAACAGAGAGGACAACAGGACAACAGAGAGGACAACAGAGAGGACAACAGAGAGGACAACAGGACAACAGAGAGGACAACAGGACAACAGAGAGGACAACAGGACAACAGAGAGGACAACAAGACAACAGAGAGGACAACAGGGAGGACAACAGAGAGGACAACAGGACAACAGAGAGGACAACAGGACAACAGGGAGGACAACAGAGAGGACAACAGGGAGGACAACAGGACAACAGAGAGGACAACAAGACAACAGAGAGGACAACAGGGAGGACAACAGAGAGGACAACAGGGAGGACAACAAGACAACAGAGGACAAAGACAACAGAGGACAACAAGACAACAGAAGACAACAGACAACAGAGAGGACAAAAAACAAACAGAAAGAGGACAAGAGAGGACAACAGGACACAGAGAGGACAACAGAGAGGACAACAGGACAACAGAGAGGACAACAGAGAGGACAACAGGACAACAGAGAGGACAACAGAGAGGACAACAGGACAACAGAGAGGACAACAGGACAACAGAGAGGACAACAGAGAGGACAACAGAGAGGACAACAGGACAACAGAGAGGACAACAGGACAACAGAGAGGACAACAGGACAACAGAGAGGACAACAAGACAACAGAGAGGACAACAGGGAGGACAACAGAGAGGACAACAGGACAACAGAGAGGACAACAGGACAACAGGGAGGACAACAGAGAGGACAACAGGGAGGACAACAGGACAACAGAGAGGACAACAAGACAACAGAGAGGACAACAGGGAGGACAACAGAGAGGACAACAGGGAGGACAACAAGACAACAGAGGACAACATAGGGGGGCAATATAGGAGGACAACATGGACGCGCTGCTGGACTTTGAGGAGTGTGTCAAAGACTCACCTGACTTCAGGTAAGTACACACACACCGTAACACACACACCGTAGCATCCACACACTGCGCATGTGCAGAAGTCCTGATGTTTTGTTTACTTTGTGCAGACTGAAGCTCGAGCTGTTCGAGGCGGATGTTTCTGTGCTCGAGACCCAACTGGACAAGGTACAAATACTACTACTACTACTACTACTACTACTAACTATACTATTACTGCTGGTACTGTTGTTAATACTAACTGGTACTGTTATTACTGTTGTTAATACTACCACTGGTACTGCTGTTACTGTTGTTAATACTACCACTGGTACTGCTATTACTGTTGTTAATACTACCACTGGTACTGCTGTTACTGTTGTTAATACTACCACTGGTACTGCTATTACTGTTGTTAATACTACCACTGGTACTGCTGTTACTGTTGTTAATACTACCACTGGTACTGCTATTACTGTTGTTAATACTACCACTGGTACTGCTGTTACTGTTGTTAATACTACCACTGGTACTGCTATTACTGTTGTTAATACTACCACTGGTACTGCTATTACTGTTGTTAATACTACTGGTACTGCTATTACTGTTAATACTACCACTGGTACTGCTATTACTGTTGTTAATACTACTACTTTTACCGCTACTACTACTGCTACCATTGCGACGACTACTACTACTACTACTACTACTACTACAACAACTACTACTAGTGGTAGTACTTTTACTACTGCAACAACAACTACTACTACCACTACTTCTGTTACTGCTACAACTAACAAGGTTTTTACTGGTACTACTACATCTACTGTTACTGTAAAGTACGAGTACAGGTGTGTGTCTGCTGTGTGCTGCCGTACCTGTGAGGAGATCTGATTGGCCTGTAATCTGTGTCTCTGACCAATCAGGTGACGAGGCTGTGCAGTACGATGGTGGAGGCGGGACAAGCGTACAGCGCAGCCAATCAGCTGCTCCTGAGCGGCCTGGCTGAACTCTCCATGTCCCACAAGAAGGACGGCGTCATCACAGTACGCAGCTAACTCATGCTAATGCTAATCCTATAGAAGTCAGTGGTGGAGTGTAGCATGCACAATATTATTCTATAAATGAAACTGTTAGTCCATTAATCAGTTAGTAGATTGATCTTCATGGTTCAAGCTCCACAAATGGGATGATTTGCTGCGTTTTCTTTTAATGTTAATTTATTAGTAATAATGTTAATATATTAGTAATAATGTTAATATATTAGTAATAATGTCGAGGTTTGGACTAAACAAATCATTAGTTAATAGTTCAAAATGAGCTCCAGAGTATTTTACTGTGTGGTATTAGTACCTTTACTGTAGTATTTGTAAGTAGATCTACTTTACAGATGGAAATATCAGTCAGTCGGTTGATCCACCGCTCAATAGTTATTAATTAATTAATTAATTAATTAATTAATTAATTAATAGTTATTAGACTGACAGCCATGAAATTAAGCGTCTCTACTTTTACTGTGAAATGTTCCTGACTTCCTGTTTCCTGTTTCCTGTTTCCTTCCCCTCAGAACTGTCTGAACCAGTTCAACCACGGCCTCCAGGAGATGGTCAGCTTCCACACTGTGAGCACACACACACACACACACACACACACACACACACACACACACACACACACACACACACACGTTCTACTGGTTTGGGGTCCAGGTTGTAGAGGAGACCTTTCTGAGAGACCAGCATGCCAGAACCAGGTTCCCGCAGGTCCTGGTCCTGGTCCTGGTCCTCCTCTCTTCCCTCATGTTTACAGGCTGAATGACTGAGGTTACTTAAGGAAGAGACATGGGAAACAAAAACATAGAAACAAGGACCTTCTGGTTTCCTGTCTCTCCTCTAGAACTCTGGACCAGAGCCTGGTAGGTCCTGGTTCTCTGGTCCAGAGCTGGTAGGTCCTGGTTCTCTGGACCAGAGCCTGGTAGGTCCTGGTTCTCTGGACCAGAGCCTGGTAGGTCCTGGTTCTCTGAACCAGAGCCTGGTAGGTCCTGGTTCTCTGGACCAGGCTGAGCCTGGTTCTCTGGACCAGAGCCTGGTAGGTCCTGGTTCTCTGGTCCAGAGCTGGTAGGTCCTGGTTCTCTGGACCAGAGCCTGGTAGGTCCTGGTTCTCTGGACCAGAGCTGGTAGGTCTGGTTCTCTGGACCAGACTGGTAGGTCCTGGTTCTCTGGACCAGAGCCTGGTAGGTCCTGGTTCTCTGGTACTTCTGCTCATCGGTCTGTCTTCTGTCCTCAGATGTTGTTTGATCAGACTCAGAGAGCCATCAGCCATCAGCTGACCAACCTCTGTACACAGTAGGTCCAACACACACACACACACACACACACACACACACACACACACACACACACACACACACACACACACACACACACTGTGATGATGACGATGGCGTGTCCCCCCTGAGGTTCCTGCCCCAGCTGTTGGAGACCCGGAGGGAGTTGGTCCGGATCGGAGAGGACCTGGAGACGGCGGCGCTGAAGAGCGCTACCGCGTCTCGCCACAAGGGGGCCGACGCCCAGCGGGCCAGCCACCTGCTGCTCGCCACGCGCAAGTGCTACCAACACTTCGCCCTGGACTACTGTCTGCAGGTACACACACACACACACACACACACACACACACACACACACACACACACACACACACACACACACACACACTGAAACATTCTGCTTCATTTGTTTTCAGCTCAACACTTTCAAGACTCAGCAGAGAGTCGACGTCTTAAACTCAGTGAGTTCTTTAACTTTACAACGGATTCAGGTTGTTGTTGTTGTTGTTGTTGTTGTTGTTGTTGTTTTAAAGGAGAACACAGCGTATTCTCTCTTTCATGTCTGTGTGTTCAGGAGGGAACTACTCAGGAGTTAGCTTAGCTTAGCATAAAGACTGGAAGCAGGGGGAACTGCTAGCCTGGCTCCTCCCCCTGTGATGTCATTGAGCGTTCGATGAGTCATCGCCGTGTTTCTGTCTGTCTCAGATGTTCTCCTTCGTCCACGCTCAGTTCACCTTCTTCCACCAAGGGTTCGACCTCC
>JACSYO010001520.1:0-7500 GCA_016806645.1 Ophiodon elongatus
ACACAGTAGAGTTCAGTAAAGAAACACAGTAGAGTTCAGTAAAGAAACACAGTAAAGAAACACAGTAGAGTTCAGTAAAGAAACACAGTAGAGTTCAGTAAAGAAACACAGTAGAGTTCAGTAAAGAAACACAGAGTACAGTAAAGAAACACAGAGTTCAGTAAAGAAACACAGTAGAGTACAGTAAAGAAACACAGTAGAGTTCAGTAAAGAAACACAGTAAAGAAACACAGTAGAGTTCAGTAAAGAAACACAGTAGAGTTCAGTAAAGAAACACAGTAGAGTTCAGTAAAGAAACACAGTAGAGTACAGTAAAGCACAGTAAAGAAACACAGTAGAGTTCAGTAAAGAAACACAGTAGAGTACAGTAAAGAAACACAGTAAAGAAACACAGTAGAGTTCAGTAAAGAAACACAGTAAAGAAACACAGTAGAGTTCAGTAAAGAAACACAGTAGAGTTCAGTAAAGAAACACAGTAGAGTTCAGTAAAGAAACACAGTAAAGAAACACAGTAGAGTTCAGTAAAGAAACACAGTAGAGTACAGTAAAGAAACACAGTAGAGTTCAGTAAAGAAACACAGTAAAGAAACACAGTAGAGTACAGTAAAGAAACACAGAGTTCAGTAAAGAAACACAGTAGAGTTCAGTAAAGAAACACAGTAGAGTTCAGTAAAGAAACACAGTAGAGTTCAGTAAAGAAACACAGTAAAGAAACACAGTAGAGTACAGTAAAGAAACACAGTAGAGTACAGTAAAGAAACACAGTAGAGTACAGTAAAGAAACACAGTAGAGTTCAGTAAAGAAACACAGTAGAGTACAGTAAAGAAACACAGTAGAGTCAGTAAAGAAACACAGTAAAGAAACACAGTAGAGTTCAGTAAAGAAACACAGTAGAGTACAGTAAAGAAACACAGTAGAGTTCAGTAAAGAAACACAGTAGAGTACAGTAAAGAAACACAGTAGAGTTCAGTAAAGAAACACAGTAGAGTTCAGTAAAGAAACACAGTAAAGAAACACAGTAGAGTACAGTAAAGAAACACAGTAGAGTTCAGTAAAGAAACACAGTAGAGTTCAGTAAAGAAACACAGTAGAGTTCAGTAAAGAAACACAGTAGAGTACAGTAAAGAAACACAGTAGAGTTCAGTAAAGAAACACAGTAGAGTACAGTAAAGAAACACAGTAGAGTTCAGTAAAGAAACACAGTAAAGAAACACAGTAGAGTTCAGTAAAGAAACACAGTAGAGTTCAGTAAAGAAACACAGTAGAGTTCAGTAAAGAAACACAGTAGAGTACAGTAAAGAAACACAGTAAAGAAACACAGTAGAGTACAGTAAAGAAACACAGTAGAGTTCAGTAAAGAAACACAGTAGAGTACAGTAAAGAAACACAGTAGAGTTCAGTAAAGAAACACAGTAGAGTACAGTAAAGAAACACAGTAGAGTTCAGTAAAGAAACACAGTAGAGTTCAGTAAAGAAACACAGTAGAGTACAGTAAAGAAACACAGTAAAGAAACACAGTAGAGTTCAGTAAAGAAACACAGTAGAGTTCAGTAAAGAAACACAGAGTACAGTAAAGAAACACAGTAGAGTTCAGTAAAGAAACACAGTAGAGTTCAGTAAAGAAACACAGAGTACAGTAAAGAAACACAGAGTTCAGTAAAGAAACACAGTAGAGTTCAGTAAAGAAACACAGTAGAGTTCGAACAGTAAAGAAACACAGTAGAGTTCAGTAAAGAAACACAGTAAAGAAACACAGTAGAGTTCAGTAAAGAAACACAGTAGAGTACAGTAAAGAAACACAGTAGAGTTCAGTAAAGAAACACAGTAAAGAAACACAGTAGAGTTCAGTAAAGAAACACAGTAGAGTTCAGTAAAGAAACACAGTAGAGTTCAGTAAAGAAACACAGTAGAGTACAGTAAAGAAACACAGTAGAGTAAAGAAACACAGTAGAAACACAGTAGAGTTCAGTAAAGAAACACAGTAGAGTTCAGTAAAGAAACACAAAAGAAACACAGTAGAGTTCAGTAAAGAAACACAGTAGAGTTCAGTAAAGAAACACAGTAAAGAAACACAGTAGAGTTCAGTAAAGAAACACAGTAGAGTTCAGTAAAGAAACACAGTAGAGTTCAGTAAAGAAACACAGTAGAGTTCAGTAAAGAAACACAGTAAAGAAACACAGTAGAGTACAGTAAAGAAACACAGTAGAGTTCAGTAAAGAAACACAGTAGAGTACAGTAAAGAAACACAGTAGAGTTCAGTAAAGAAACACAGTAGAGTTCAGTAAAGAAACACAGTACAGTAAAGAAACACAGTAAAGAAACACAGTAGAGTTCAGTAAAGAAACACAGTAGAGTTCAGTAAAGAAACACAGTAGAGTTCAGTAAAGAAACACAGTAGAGTTCAGTAAAGAAACACAGTAAAGAAACACAGTAGAGTTCAGTAAAGAAACACAGTAGAGTTCAGTAAAGAAACACAGTAGAGTTCAGTAAAGAAACACAGTAGAGTTCAGTAAAGAAACACAGTAAAGAAACACAGTAGAGTTCAGTAAAGAAACACAGTAGAGTTCAGTAAAGAAACACAGTAGAGTTCAGTAAAGAAACACAGTAAAGAAACACAGTAGAGTTCAGTAAAGAAACACAGTAAAGAAACACAGTAGAGTTCAGTAAAGAAACACAGTAGAGTACAGTAAAGAAACACAGTAGAGTTCAGTAAACAGTAAAGAAACACAGTAGAGTAAAGAAACACAGTAAAGAAACACAGTAGAGTTCAGTAAAGAAACACAGTAGAGTTCAGTAAAGAAACACAGTAAAGAAACACAGTAGAGTACAGTAAAGAAACACAGTAGAGTTCAGTAAAGAAACACAGTAGAGTACAGTAAAGAAACACAGTAGAGTTCAGTAAAGAAACACAGTAGAGTTCAGTAAAGAAACACAGTACAGTAAAGAAACACAGTAAAGAAACACAGTAGAGTTCAGTAAAGAAACACAGTAGAGTTCAGTAAAGAAACACAGTAGAGTTCAGTAAAGAAACACAGTAGAGTTCAGTAAAGAAACACAGTAAAGAAACACAGTAGAGTTCAGTAAAGAAACACAGTAGAGTACAGTAAAGAAACACAGTAGAGTTCAGTAAAGAAACACAGTAGAGTACAGTAAAGAAACACAGTAGAGTTCAGTAAAGAAACACAGTAGAGTTCAGTAAAGAAACACAGTAGAGTTCAATAAAGAAACACAGTAAAGAAACACAGTAGAGTTCAGTAAAGAAACACAGTAGAGTACAGTAAAGAAACACAGTAGAGTTCAGTAAAGAAACACAGTAGAGTACAGTAAAGAAACACAGTAGAGTACAGTAAAGAAACACAGTAAAGAAACACAGTAGAGTTCAGTAAAGAAACACAGTAGAGTTCAGTAAAGAAACACAGTAGAGTACAGTACATCTCTCCACCAGCTGATACTAACTGATAGTGCCTCCCCCCCTCCCCCCCCCCCCCCCAGGAGCCGAACCCTGAGGACCCCCTGAACAAGGAGGCAGCAGAAGTGCTGCAGACGAACCGGCGGCTCTTTGAGCAGAACGTCCATCGCTCCCTGAGAGGAGGCTACGTGGGCGCCACCTACTTCGAGAGGTGTCTTAAATAACTCGGCATCCCGTGATTCTACGAACCTCCCCCCCTCTCTGCCCCCCCCTTTCTGCCCCCCCCCCCTCTCTGACCCCCCTCTCTCTGCCCCCCTCCCCCCTCTCTGTCCCCCCTCCCCTCTCTGTCCTGCTCGTTGGCAGAAGCAGAGCCGCGGTGACAGGAAGCAGCACGCCAGAAGACGCTTTTCTTTTTTAACAAAAGAAGAAGAACCCCCATCTCCCCCCCCCCCCCCCCCCCCCCCATATTTCTCTGTTTTACTTACAAGACGCAACATGAAACCGTTTACACGCCACAGGGGGACGCCGTCACACGACACCAGAACTGGACTCAAAGAAACGGCGAGCGGCAGCCGAGGGTGATGATGATGGGGGGGGGGAGGGGGAGGGGGGGGAGGGAAATGTTGCTCGGGTAAGTCGATGATTTGCCCCGACGAAGATGATGATGATGATGATGATGATGATGATGATGATGACGACATGATTTTCTTTTATTTTATTTTGTGTGTGGCGAAGACACCTGCATCAGACAGGTGGTCAGAAGGACACGCCCCCTCCGCCACGCTGCCAGTTAATCGTTCGTTACACGCCAGCAAACTCCAAACTCACCGCAAACGCCTGGTTACCATGGCAACCTGACAGCGGCCATAGCAACCGTCGACTGGCGACAAGACTTCAGGAAGTCACGACGCTCTGCTGTTGCTCGCCAAGAAATAGTTCCACAAATTAACGATGTTTTCTTAGCTAGCAGCAACTCCACACAGGGGGAGGGGCTTCTAGTGGGAGTGGGAGGGGCCTCGAATTACAGTGGGAGGGGCTTTCAGTCCCGTCAAGAGCAGATGAGCCTTAAAAAGTCCCTCAAAACGCTACTTCCCTTCTGGGAAGACGTGAACTGTCTTCAAGCGGCGGTCACTCAGCTGGAGATATGTCAGTGGGAGGGGCTTGTGAGTCAGTGGGAGGGGCTTGTGAGTCAGTGGGAGGGGCTTGTGAGTCAGTGGGAGGGGCTGGACGCAACAAATTCAGGCACGCCTTAAAAAGTTCCTTAAAGTAAGATGGAAACATTTTTCAACTTGCGATGAATCGACGGCTGTGTAGTGAGCGCTGGAGGGAGGAGCTTAATTATGTCAGCGCTGGAGGGAGGAGCTTATCAGAGGGGGCGGGGACCCTCAGAGGAAGCAGGCGCGCCTTAAATAGTTCCTAAAGACCGTGATAGTTTCAGCCTGCAGTGACTCGGCTGGTGATGTCACGGCGTCCCTGAAGGGGGAGGGGCTTGTTGGTCCCAATAGAAGCAGATGGACCGTCTGCCGTCGGTCACATGATGCGGCTGATCAGCTGACAGGTGAATCAGAACTGAGAAGAGTCAGTTTGGAATTTGCTGCTAAATCACAAACGTAAACAAACCAACACACCGAGCGTCAGGGGGCGTCAGTGTTTAAAGGGGTGGGGTTTATGAGGGGGGCTTTTGGTTTTCATTGGGGTACGTTGTGGGCGGGGTCACAGAGGGGAGGGGCTTAATGTTACAATTCTATTGTGTATATTGAAACCCCAGCTGTTCACATTGACTGCAATATGATTTATGTTAAATAAAATATAAACTTGAATGATTGTAACGTTGTGATTTCTGTTTCTCATCTGAACCACAAACTGTCGCCATGTTGAGAGCCGTGTGGAGTCAACTGCTAGCTCCACCTTCAAAGGGTTCATTAATGTGATGTTTGTCTTTAGTTAACAGCTTTGATCAAATGTTCATAAACCGGCTCACAGGTGTCTTCAGGGAACCATCCCATTGGCTGACAGGTGAGGGGGCGGAGTCAACTGTCAGTCCAGGTGACAAAACAAAAAACTGCATTTTCAGAAACTGATTTCTTTATTTTATGACATTTCAAACATCTCTGAATTAAACAATCAACTCCACTTAGTATATTTATTTCATCTTCATTTAATTATATATTTGAGTCAGATATTTTTACTTCGATCTGTTATGAAAATATAAAACTTTTTGTGACAAACTCGGTAACTATATTGTCCCCCATTATTTACCCCTCCTCTTGTCTCTGTCCCCTTGTCTGGGTCTCTGTCCCCTTGTCTCTGTCCCCTTGTCTGGGTCTCTGTCCTCTTGTCTGGGTCTCTGTCCTCTTGTCTGGGTCTCTGTCCCCTTGTCTGGGTCTCTGTCCCCTTGTCTGGGTCTCTGTCCTCTTGTCTGGGTCTCTGTCCCCTTGTCTGGGTCTCTGTCCTCTTGTCTGGGTCTCTGTCCCCTTGTCTGGGTCTCTGTCCCCTTGTCTGGGTCTCTGTCCCCTTGTCTGGGTCTCTGTCCCCTTGTCTGGGTCTCTGTCCCCTTGTCTGGGTCTCTGTCCTCTTGTCTGGGTCTCTGTCCTCTTGTCTGGGTCTCTGTCCCCTTGTCTGGGTCTCTGTCCCCTTGTCTGGGTCTCTGTCCTCTTGTCTGGGTCTCTGTCCCCTTGTCTGGGTCTCTGTCCTCTTGTCTGGGTCTCTGTCCTCTTGTCTGGGTCTCTGTCCCCTTGTCTGGGTCTCTGTCCCCTTGTCTGGGTCTCTGTCCCCTTGTCTGGGTCTCTGTCCCCTTGTCTGGGTCTCTGTCCCCTTGTCTGGGTCTCTGTCCCCTTGTCCTTGTCCCCGTCCCTCAGGCCAGCTGGTGCTGGGAGGTCATGAGGACCAGAGGGACGTCTTTGTCCCCGGTCCCCAGCAGAGGGACCATCCTGTCGGTGAACTCTGAGGACCCCGTGAAGCTGTAGATCTCTGAGCCCGACTTCACGTTGTAGAAGGTCACCTGACCCTCGTCCACGTCCAGGAACACGCCCACCTGACGCAGCTTGGCAGGACTCTTCACCTGCACATCAACAACAAGTCTTTTCTTCTTCTGTGACTTTAAAGGAAACCATGAAGGGGTGGCTAGTTAGCTAGCTAGCATGCTAATTCCACCATGTTTCCATGCTACAGAAACATGTAAACAGACAGTCATGACCTTTACCCTTTCAATTAGCTTATGCTAACCACTAATGCTAATTAAAAAACTAAAAGAGCATTAGTGCTAGCTATATGTATGCTAGTGATGAGGACTTTTTGGTCAAAGTTGTAGTTTGATATTAAAATCATGACTTTCATTTCATTTCATATTTTTATTACTGCTGTATAAAAGAGTGATGCAGTATTATGTATTATATATATATATATATTTTTTTTTTTTCTTCTTTTAATTATAATATATATGATATAAGGTAGTGAGTGGACCTTGGTGAGGGGGGGGGCGGTGAGCGCCCGCAGCTGGCTGCCGCTCCACCAGAGGGCGTAGTACCCGTTAGAGGGGCTCATGTCAAACAGGCCTTTCCTGGGCGCCGACTCACTGACCACGCCCAGCTTCCAGTCCTTACTGTCCCCCACGAACACCTGCAAGGGGGACAACACGTCAGTACCGGTCAGAGGGTCCAGGAGCGGGTCCCGGACCAGGTACCGGTCCGGGTCCCGGGGCAGTGGGCGGCTGACCTCCCAGTAGTGGCGCCCCGTGCTGAAGGTCTCCTTGGCCGTGACGCAGGACCAGACGTCGAAGCGCTGCTGGCTGGTCCTGTAGAACTGAAGCTTCTCTCCTCGCTTCACCTGCTTCCTGTCGGAGGACAGGATCAGGAACGGGTACGCCGTCACCGGGTTCAGGGTCACGTCCTCTGGAGACAACGGGGACACCGTGAGGGGGGACTCTACGGGGACCTGAGGACTCTACGGAGACCTGAGGACTCTACGGAGACTCTACAGAGACCTGAGGACTCTACGGAGACTCTACAGAGACCTGAGGACTCTACAGAGACTCTACAGAGACCTGAGGACTCTACGGAGACTCTACAGAGACCTGAGGACTCTACGGAGA
>JACSYO010001520.1:12500-20000 GCA_016806645.1 Ophiodon elongatus
GAAGGAGAAGGAGGAGAAGAAGAAGGAGAAGGAGGAGAAGAAGGAGACGTCATTAAAGTCTCAGTAGAGAACTGGTTGTAAGTATTTCCTGTGATGAAGATGATGAAGATAATGAAGGTCACATGATGCTTCATGCTCCTCATCATTTATTCACTATTGTAGCGATACACTGATGAAGATGAAGATGAAAACAAGATGGCCGACCTTCACTCCCTCCAGCTTCCTCTTCATCTGAGTCACATGGATCTCCTTCTCTCTGATGCGGTTCAGGATCTCCTGCTCCGTCCTCGCCACCTGTTTCTGAGGAGCCATGACACCATCAGGATCCAGACAACACCTCCTCCTCCTGCTGCTGCTGCTGCTCCTGCTCCCCCTCCTCCTCTCCTCCCCCTCTCCTCCTCTCCCCCTCTCCTCCTCCTCCCCCTCCTCCTCCTCCACCCCTCTCCTCCTCCCCCTACCTGCTTGCTGAGTCTCTCCGTCTGCACTGAGACCGTCTGGTGGGTTCGATGCTCCTCCAGGACGCAGATCGCACAGATGCAGCGCTGACATGTCGACAGTAAACCTGAGAACAGGTCAGAGGTCAGGGTCAGAGAGGTTAGAGGGGTCAGGGGTTACAGAGGTCAGGGGGTTAGGGGGTCAGGGGTTACAGAGGTCAGGGGGCAGGGGTTACAGAGGTCAGGGGGTTAGGGGGCAGGGGTTACAGAGGTCAGGGGGTTACAGAGGTCAGGGGGTCAGGGGTTACAGAGGTCAGGGGGGTTAGGGGGGGTCAGGGGTTACAGAGGTCAGGGGGGTTAGGGGGGGTCAGGGGTTACAGAGGTCAGGGGGGTTAGGGGGGGTCAGGGGTTACAGAGGTCAGGGGGGGTCAGGGGTTACAGAGGTCAGAGGGGTTAGGGGGGTCAGGATGTGGTTTAATGTCTCACCTCCAGCAGGCGGCGGTGGGCGGGGCATGTGCGGCCCCTGAGGGCCTCCTGCGGGTCCATCAGCGGGTGGCGGGCGTAGAAGGCGGTGCTGCGGTGCGGCTGCAGGTGCTCAGCGCAGTAGGAGGCGGTGCAGGTGAGGCAGGAGCTGACGGCGGGCTGCTTACCCCCCGTGCAGACGTCACACCACACCACCTCCTCGCCCGACCCCGGCTCCGACGGGTCGGCCCCGCCCGCCGGCTCCCCGGCGCCCGGCGGGCCCTTGCGGACCGGCACGGGTAACCCCGCGGCGCCGTAGCGAGACATTTTGTATTTATCGGCGATGAGAGCGAAGACTTTGTTGACGCTGAGCTGAGGACGCTCGTCAAACTGCCGCTTGCAGAGCGGACAGCTGCAGACGCGGCTGGAGGCCCAGTAGCCCCCGATGCACGCCTGAGACCACAGAAGAAGAAGAACACCGTTATCAATCAGGAACTACTATTCACAGGGTGAGACTATTCCTCATGGGGTCATGTGGTCCGGTGAGGTCACCGTGGGTCACCTGGCAGTAGTTGTGTCCACAGGGAGTAGACACGGGGTCATCGAACAGGTCCAGGCAGATGGAGCAGGTGAGCTCCTGCTCTGAGAACAGGTCTGGGGAGGCCTCCGCCATCATCCTGCTGAGGGCAGGAAGGGTTAGAGCCGCCGTGCTAAGGGTTAGCTAACTGTTAGCCGTCTGTTAGCCGCCTGTTAGCTGCCTGTTAGCCGCCTGTTAGCCGTCTGTTAGCTGTCTGTTAGCCGTCTGTTAAATAACAATGAAACAGTCAGAGCTCATTTGAATAAACAGGAAGCAAACAGGATGAAACAGGAAGTGTGAGAGGACGACAGGTCGAACTACATTCCTCCTCAACGGCAAACATAACATGAGTCACTGACACAGACAGGTGTAGAGACAGACAGACAGACAGGTGTAGAGACAGACAGACAGACAGGTGTAGAGACAGACAGACAGACAGGTGTAGAGACAGACAGACAGACAGGTGTAGAGACAGACAGACAGACAGACAGACAGACAGACAGGTGTAGAGACAGACAGACAGACAGGTGTAAAGACAGACAGACAGACAGACAGACAGACAGGTGAAGAGACAGACAGACAGACAGACAGGTGTAGAGACAGACAGACAGACAGGTGAAGAGACAGACAGACAGACAGGTGTAGAGACAGACAGACAGACAGGTGGAGAGACAGACAGACAGACAGACAGACAGACAGGTGTAGAGACAGACAGACAGACAGACAGACAGGTGAAGAGACAGACAAACAGACAGGTGTAGAGACAGACAGACAGACAGGTGAAGAGACAGACAGACAGGTGTAGAGACAGACAGACAGACAGGTGGAGAGACAGACAGACAGGTGGAGAGACAGACAGACAGGTGGAGAGAGACAGACAGACAGACAGGTGAAGAGACAGACAGACAGGTGTAGAGACAGACAGACAGGTGTAGAGACAGACAGACAGACAGACAGGTGAAGAGACAGACAGACAGACAGACAGACAGACAGGTGGAGAGACAGACAGACAGGTGAAGAGACAGACAGACAGGTGTAGAGACAGACAGACAGGTGGAGAGAGAGACAGACAGACAGACAGGTGTAGAGACAGACAGACAGACAGGTAGAGAGACAGACAGACAGACAGGTGAAGAGACAGACAAACAGACAGGTGTAGAGACAGACAGACAGACAGGTGAAGAGACAGACAGACAGACAGGTGTAGAGACAGACAGACAGACAGACAGGTGAAGAGACAGACAGACAGACAGACAGGTGTAGAGACAGACAGACAGACAGACAGACAGACAGGTGAAGAGACAGACAGACAGACAGACAGGTGAAGAGACAGACAGACAGGTGGAGAGACAGACAGACAGACAGGTGGAGAGACAGACAGGTGAAGAGACAGACAGACAGACAGGTGTAGAGACAGACAGACAGACAGGTGGAGAGACAGACAGACAGACAGACAGGTGGAGAGACAGACAGACAGGTGGAGAGACAGACAGACAGACAGACAGGTGGAGAGACAGACAGACAGGTGAAGAGACAGACAGACAGACAGACAGGTGGAGAGACAGACAGACAGACAGACAGACAGGTGGAGAGACAGACAGACAGACAGGTGGAGAGACAGACAGACAGACAGGTGGAGAGACAGACAGACAGGTGAAGAGACAGACAGACAGACAGGTGGAGAGAGACAGGTGAAGAGACAGAGAATGCTGCTATGACCTTTCATGTTTCTAACTTTTAAACTTTTGAATTATTAAGCTTTCTATGATTTTTATTTTTAATGGGATTCTATGGAGAAAATCTTCAAATCCTCTTAAACTTCTTCTCCTTTAAAAGCTTAAAGGTTCTGAATACTTTCAGCTACAAACTCCATTTAAACTTTTAAATGTTGACAAAACCTTCAACTATTACTGTATGATTCAGCTTTTTTTTATATATTTTATACTTTTTGAACTGTCAATGTTTATGTTTGATGCTTCTTTCAGAGTGCGTGATGTCATCGCAGAGTGGAGCTTCAGAATCGTGTGAATAATAATTCCCCACTTTTCTCTCTTCAGGCCTCATTTGAATATGTAAACATAGCTAACCTTGTGCTCCTCATTTGAATATGTAAACATAGCTAACCTTGTGCTCCTCATTTGAATATGTAAACTAGCTAACATTGTGCTCCTCATTTGAATATGTAAACTAGCTAACCTTGTGCTCCTCATTTGAATATGTAAACGTAGCTAACCTTGTGCTCCTCATTTGAATATGTAAACGTAGCTAACCTTGTGCTCCTCATTTGAATATGTAAACGTAGCTAACCTTGTGCTCCTCATTTGAATATGTAAACGTAGCTAACCTTGTGCTCCTCATTTGAATATGTAAACGTAGCTAACCTTGTGCTCCTCATTTGAATATGTAAACGTAGCTAACCTTGTGCTCCTCATTTGAATATGTAAACGTAGCTAACCTTGTGCTCCTCATTTGAATATGTAAACGTAGCTAACCTTGTGCTCCTCATTTGAATATGTAAACGTAGCTAACCATGTGCTCCTCATTTGAATATGTAAATGTAGCTAACCTTGTGCTCCTCATTTGAATATGTAAACGTAGCTAACCATGTGCTCCTCATTTGAATATGTAAATGTAGCTAACCTTGTGCTCCTCATTTGAATATGTAAACGTAGCTAACCATGTGCTCCTCATTTGAATATGTAAATGTAGCTAACCTTGTGCTCCTCATTTGAATATGTAAATGTAGCTAACCTTGTGCTCCTCATTTGAATATGTAAATGTAGCTAACCTTGTGCTCCTCATTTGAATATGTAAATGTAGCTAACCTGTCAAAAAAGTACAATTCCTCAAGAATGCCAAACTACCAAGTTTATAAGAAAGACATTTAAGTGCTACTAAAGTACTACGATATGTATTTTTTTTTACTGCTACTACTACTATCAATGCTACTAATACCTCAACTACTAATAATACAACTACCACTTCTACTACTACGCATGCTGATACTACTACTACTACTATTAGTATGACTACTACTACTACTGCTATCACTGCTGCAACCAATACTACTATTACATAAACAGTACTACTTCTATTACTGCAACTACTACATCTACTGATACTAAAACAACAACAACTACTACTACTGCTGCAACTACTACACACATATATATATATATATATATATATATATATATATATATATACACACACATACATATATATATATATAATTCTCTGAATCTCATGATGAAAACACTGAATCTGAGTTTCTGACTGAAACCACGTGAATCTCTGAGGAAGAAGAAGATGATGATGATGATGATGGTGAGGACCTTCATCGCCTGCTTTGTGACGTCAGACTGTTTAAATAAGTTCTCTTTTTGAATGTGTGTTGACACCCGATGACGCGGCGGTTTGTTGAGCGCGAGACCTCCAACAGGTAGAAACACACGTGTGTATAAGTACACACGTGTGTTGGTGTATTGTTGGCGTATTATTGGTGTATTAGTACACAGCTAGGCGCAGGTATAAGTACACGACTGTACACAGAGAACGTGGAAGCAGCAGGTCGAAGCCTTTCTTACCTTTCTGTCGGACGCGACGTGTTTCCGCCTCACAGCCCGAAACTCAGGTAACCTGTGACGTCATCGGAGGGCGGGGTCACCGCTCAGCCGTCAGGTGAGTTTAAAGACGCTCGTTCACGTGTATCTGACCTCTGACCTTTACCTGCAGTAACTTATTGAATTAATTCATGGAACACAAAGCTTTGTTTAACTTTATGTCTAGTTTAAATATAATAATATATTTATATGTAGTTTAAATATAATATATTTATAAGTAGTTTAAATATAATATTTATATGTAGTTTAAATATGTTTATATGTAGTTTAAATATAATATATTTATATGTAGTTTAAATATATTTATATGTAGTTTAAATATATTTACATGTAGTTTAAATATAATATTTATATGCAGTTATCTTTTAAAACATCACATCACTTTATAAAAACATTTTTATAGAAATAAAATAGATTTTATTTTAGTTTAAAATCTAGTTAAAATATTTTAAATACAATAAAAAACATTTAGAAAAAGTATTTTAATTTTCCATTTATCCTCCAAACTACAAACCAGAGTTCTTCATCTTCTGATGTGATGAATTACAAACACTTCACCTGCTCCTGAACCCACCGTGTGGCCTTAGAGGACACGGCATCATGTTGCTCTCCCGTGTACATGGCATGTACACGTCATGGTCATGTACATGGTGTGGTCGTGTACATGTGTACATGGCGTGTACATGTGTACATGGCGTGGTCGTGTACATGTGTACATGGCGTGTACATGTGTACATGGCGTGTACATGTGTACATGGCGTGGTCGTGTACATGTGTACATGGCGTGTACATGTGTACATGGCGTGGTCGTGTACATGTGTACATGGCGTGTACATGTGTACATGGCGTGGTCGTGTACATGTGTACATGGCGTGGTCGTGTACATGTGTTCATGGCGTGGTCGTGTACACGTGATGGTCATGTATACGTGATGCTGTTTGTCACAACGCTGACTTCCTGTTGCCACTAGGTGGCGCTTTCAGAGTGACAACCAGCTTCACCTTGTTTAATGACTCAGTAAAGATGGCCGCCCGCTACGAACACGTTTGTGTACAGAGATGAAGATGAAGTTTCACATAATATTAAAAATGTCCGACTTCCTGTTGAGAGCATCGACCCAAGAGACTTATTCTCCATGTGATACAAGTACAATATGTAAATCAGTTGTTACCGTCTTCTCCTTTAATTAAGCTAACGGCTAACAGCTAACGGCTAACAGCCAACAGCTAACGGCTAAAGGCTAACAGCTAACGGCTAACGGCTAACGTCTTCCTGTCTGACGTCTTTCTGGTAAAAACAGACAACAAGTTGAATTGTTTTAGTTCTTTTATAGAATCTCTTCATACAAATAAAACAAACTGTTTCATCTCTTCTGGTTTGAGACGAACTCACCAGGACTCTTTAGAAAACAAGATCCTGGTCCTGATCCTGGTCCAGTTCAGAGTTCCTTCCTTCCAGAAACCATTTGCTCCTCAACGTTCACAAGATGGTTGATCTCTGATATGAATCCATTCAGGAGGAGAGAGGAAGAGCCGGGTCCATGTGGGTCAGGGTCCATGTGGGTCAGGATCAGGATCAGGAGGTCAGGGTCCATGTGGATCAGGGTCCATGTGGGTCAGGATCAGGATCAGGAGGTCAGGGTCCATGTGGGTCAGGGTCCATGTGGGTCAGGATCAGGAGGTCTGGGTCCATGTGGGTCAGGGTCCATGTGGGTCAGGATCAGGAGGTCTGGGTCCATGTGGATCAGGGTCCATGTGGGTCAGGGGGTCTGGTCCTCAGAAGTCCTTGTAATGAAGCAACCTGAATACAGAAGACCTTCAGTTAGTCCTCCTCAAACCCTCTAGTGGGGAGCAGTGGTACTACAGGGGCCTCTAGTGGGGAGCAGTGGTACTACAGGGGCCCCTAGTGGGGAGCAGTGGTACTACAGGGGCCCCTAGTGGGGAGCAGTGGTACTACAGGGGCCCCTAGTGGGGAGCAGTGGTACTACAGGGGCCCCTAGTGGGGAGCAGTGGTACTACAGGGGCCCCTAGTGGGGAGCAGTGGTACTACAGGGGCCCCTAGTGGGGAGCAGGGGTACTACAGGGGCCCCTAGTGGGGAGCAGTGGTACTACAGGGGCCCCTAGTGGGGAGCAGTGGTACTACAGGGGCCCCTAGTGGGGAGCAGTGGTACTACAGGGGCCCCTAGTGGGGAGCAGTGGTACTACAGGGGGAAATGCAGAATGTTTTATTTCAAGAACTTTGAGAACTTCACATATTACAAAGAACAGGGACATAAAACTAAGTCATTAATAAATAGGTGGAGAATGTAAATGCGTGTCTGCTTGCTTCAGCTCTACGACCTCTGAGGTCAACACAAAGGTCGGAGCGCTACATGCAGCCTGGATTGAGTGACACCCGTTTTAAA
>JACSYO010001520.1:30000-36445 GCA_016806645.1 Ophiodon elongatus
CCTGGCGGGGCCCCGGTCCTCCGTCCCCGGTAGCGGCATCACGTTCACGGCCTCCATGTTTAACGGTAGGAACCAAACAGCAGCAGCGTCCAGACACGTGAAAACAACGATGATTGCGCATGCGCAGATCTGCCTTCTTCTTCATGTGTTTCCGGAAACGAGACCTCCGAGCGTGGGAAGTGAAAGCCCGCCCCCTCGTGTTGACTGACAGCTATGACGCGTTAGTCTTTAATCACCTCAGACTTTGGCTTCTTCTGGAAGCCCATTCTGCCAGTAAAAGAAAATGTAGCCGTGATAATAAAAATATCCCCATGGTGAGTCATAATTATGAGATAGAAAGTCATAATTATGCTTCACAGCCATCAAACGATATGCAAAAGGTAAATATTACTGTTGACTTGTAAATGTTAGATGTTAGATTATTATTATTATTATTATTATTATCATTATTATTATTATTATTATTATCATTATTATTATTATTATTATTATTATTATTATTATTATCATTATTATTATTATTATTATTATTATTATTATCATTATCATTATCATTATCATTATTATTATTATTAAGTCTTTTAATCGGTCCAACGTTTTAGCTAAACAAATAACAACCTCGTCCCAGACCAGGACCTCGACCCAGACCAGGACCTCATCCCAGACCAGATCTATCCCTCACCAGGACCTCATCCCAGACCAGGACCTCATCCCAGACCAGGACCTCATCCCAGACCAGGACCTCATCCCAGACCAGGACCTCATCCCAGACCAGGACCAGACCAGGATCTCATCCCAGACCAGGACCTCATCCCAGACCAGGACCTCATCCCAGACCAGGACCTCATCCCAGACCAGGACCAGACCAGGACCTCATCCCAGACCAGGACCAGACCAGGATCTCATCCCAGACCAGGACCTCATCCCAGACCAGGACCTCATCCCAGACCAGGACCTCATCCCAGACCAGGACCAGACCAGGACCTCATCCCAGACCAGGACCAGACCAGGATCTCATCCCAGACCAGGACCTCATCCCAGACCAGGACCTCATCCCAGACCAGGACCTCATCCCAGACCAGGTCCTCATTGCCGTTTGATTGTGATCAAACTAAATATTGTTTAAAGTTAATAACTTCATGAAAAAGTAAAAGTCCTCGTGTGACGAGTTCCCAACATGTTGAGTGTTGAGGAAAATCAATAACAATAAATGAAGTCACTGTCACAGCTGGTTGAGCATTAAAATATTAAATCAAACCCGATGTTTCTCCTTTTGCTACGTGGTTCTGAATAATTAGATAATTAAGTACATAAACATGCTCATGTCATATTTAACCATTTTTCATATTTTCAAACAATAGTATTTTTAAGTATATGCTTTGTAGCTGCTCGGCTTCAGCATGCAACCCAACGTGTTATTATTATTATTATTATTATTAATATAGAGACGACGGCACTAGATCATGTGGTCATAAGCTGCTTCGTGATCAAATCATACTGATGACGCTCCTCACCACTTAAAAGTATTGCATTTCTTTATAAAATCAGAAAACCAAAAAACTAATTATAAATATTAAAAGAAGAAAAGTCATAAAATTAAATAATGCTCCCTTTCTCCTAATTTGAGGAATTTAGATGATATAAAATGTTTTTATCTTATTTGAACATGAACTGAGTGAAGAAGCTTGAATACCAAAACTACAAACTAAACAGATTTAATAACCCGTTTAGAAGTTTGATTTCAGATCACATCTGAGCTATAATTTATTCAACAGAGGTTTTGTGAACTTGGACCTGCGTGAATATTAATTATATTAATATTATTGAGGAGACATAGGGAGGTAATATAGGGAACGCTTCATTTGGACTTCAACATAAAGAGCCATGTTGGAGAGCTCACATCTGATCTAAGCTCGTGGTTTAATGCACTAAATAAATAAAGATAAATATATCATATAAATAAAGTCTTCCTTCATTGGAGATGATTCCAGAAACACCTCCTGACAGAGGACAGCTGGGAGCAGCCGTCCTGCTGACCGGCTGCTTCTGGATCTGGATCTGGATCTGGATCTGGTTCTGGATCTGGTTCTGGATCTGGTTCTGGTTCTGGTCCTGGTCCTGGTCCTGGTACTGGTTCTGGTCCTGGTTCTGGTTCTGCAGACGGAAGGAAACAGAACCCAGTATTCACAAGTCAAAGATCTCTGAGCGACTCAGTGAAGAAACAAAGAGGATGATGACGTCATCCTCCAGGGAATGACACGCTGTCATGTGACCTCACGCTGTCATGTGACCTCACGCTGTCGTGTGACCTCACGCTGTCGTGTGACCTCACGCTGTCGTGTGACCTCACGCTGTCATGTGACCTCACGCTGTCACGTGACCTCACGCTGTCATGTGACCTCACGCTGTCATGTGACCTCATGTGACCTCACGCTGTCATGTGACCTCATGTGACCTCACGCTGTCATGTGACCTCACGCTGTCATGTGACCTCACGCTGTCACGTGACCTCACGCTGTCATGTGACCTCACGCTGTCATGTGACCTCATGTGACCTCACGCTGTCATGTGACCTCATGTGACCTCACGCTGTCATGTGACCTCACGCTGTCATGTGACCTCACGCTGTCACGTGACCTCACGCTGTCATGTGACCTCACGCTGTCATGTGACCTCATGTGACCTCACGCTGTCATGTGACCTCATGTGACCTCACGCTGTCATGTGACCTCACGCTGTCATGTGACCTCATGTGACCTCACGCTGTCATGTGACCTCACGCTGTCGTGTGACCTCACGCTGTCGTGTGACCTCACGCTGTCATGTGACCTCATGTGACCTCACGCTGTCGTGTGACCTCACGCTGTCATGTGACCTCACGCTGTCATGTGACCTCATGTGACCTAACGCTGTCGTGTGACCTCACGCTGTCGTGTGACCTCACGCTGTCATGTGACCTCATGTGACCTCACGCTGTCGTGTGACCTCACGCTGTCACGTGACCTCATGTGACCTCACGCTGTCACGTGACCTCACGCTGTCACGTGTTACAGTGTTACAGTCACAGTGTTACAGTCACAGTGTTACAGTCACAGTGTTACAGTGTTACAGTCACAGTGTTACAGTCACAGTGTTACAGTCACAGTGTTACAGTCACAGTGTTACAGTGTTACAGTCACAGTGTTACAGTGTTACAGTCACAGTGTTACAGTGTTACAGTCACAGTGTTACAGTCACAGTGTTACAGTCACAGTGTTACAGTGTTACAGTCACAGTGTTACAGTGTTACAGTCACAGTGTTACAGTCACAGTGTTACAGTCACAGTGTTACAGTCACAGTGTTACAGTCGGTCTGAAGCTACTTCTGAGTCGTTTGACTTCTTTATGTCATGAAAACACTGTTGAGTCTGTTTAAGGCTGAAGATCCTCAATGCGTATGTATGTAGTAATACCTCGTGTCCTGAATCACAAGGAAAGTTCATTTTGTATATATGAATCCTTTTGAATTTCACTTTTCGTTTAATTTATTTTGAGTGTGTGTAAAAGCTGCTTCTCCAGAGTGAGTCACAGTGTTACAGTGTTACAGTGTTACAGTGTTACAGTCACAGTGTTACAGTGTTACAGTGTTACAGTCACAGTGTTACAGTGTTACAGTCACAGTGTTAGTGTTACAGTGTTACAGTCAGTGTTACAGTCACAGTGTTACAGTGTTACAGTCACAGTGTTACAGTGTTACAACACACAGTGTTACAGTCACAGTGTTACAGTCACAGTGTTACAGTCACAGTGTTACAGTGTTACAGTCACAGTGTTAGTGTTACAGTGTTACAGTCAGTGTTACAGTCACAGTGTTACAGTGTTACAGTCACAGTGTTACAGTGTTACAGTGTTACAGTCACAGTGTTACAGTCACAGTGTTAGTGTTACAGTGTTACAGTCACAGTGTTACAGTCACAGTGTTAGTGTTACAGTGTTACAGTCACAGTGTTACAGTCACAGTGTTACAGTGTTACAGTCACAGTGTTACAGTCACAGTGTTACAGTGTTACTGTTACAGTGTTACAGTCACAGTGTTACAGTCACAGTGTTACAGTCACAGTGTTAGTGTTACAGTGTTACAGTCACAGTGTTACAGTGTTACAGTGTTACAGTGTTACAGTGTTACAGTCACAGTGTTAGTGTTACAGTGTTACAGTCACAGTGTTACAGTGTTACAGTGTACAGTCACAGTGTTACAGTGTTACAGTGTTACAGTCACAGTGTTACAGTGTTACAGTGTTACAGTGTTACAGTCACAGTCAGTGTTACAGTGTTACAGTCACAGTGTTACAGTGTTACAGTCAGTGTTACAGTGTTACAGTGTTACAGTGTTACAGTCACAGTGTTACAGTGTTACAGTGTTACAGTCACAGTGTTAGTGTTACAGTGTTACAGTCACAGTGTTACAGTGTTACAGTCAGTGTTACAGTGTTACAGTCACAGTGTTACAGTGTTACAGTGTTACAGTCACAGTGTTACAGTCACAGTGTTACAGTCACAGTGTTACAGTGTTACAGTCACAGTGTTACAGTGTTACAGTCACAGTGTTACAGTCACAGTGTTACAGTCACAGTGTTACAGTGTTACAGTCACAGTGTTACAGTGTTACAGTCACAGTGTTACAGTCACAGTGTTACAGTCACAGTGTTACAGTCACAGTGTTACAGTCGGTCTGAAGCTACTTCTGAGTCGTTTGACTTCTTTATGTCATGAAAACACTGTTGAGTCTGTTTAAGGCTGAAGATCCTCAATGCGTATGTATGTAGTAATACCTCGTGTCCTGAAGATCCTCAATGCGTATGTATGTAGTAATACCTCGTGTCCTGAAGATCCTCAATGCGTATGTATGTAGTAATACCTCGTGTCCTGAAGATCCTCAATGCGTATGTATGTAGTAATACCTCGTGTCCTGAAGATCCTCAATGCGTATGTATGTAGTAATACCTCGTGTCCTGAAGATAGCTGGTCCTTTGGTTCATCATTAAACTTGTTTTTGTGTTGGCTTCATATTCTGTAATATCTCAGGTTCAAACTGCACCATCACCTCATTACAGACATTTGAGAAGTTGAAAATGTTCCTCGATTTGGGTCTCGGTTTGTTACGGGTGATGGAGGGTCCCCCAGCCAGACCAGAACCACTGGTATTCTGGGGTGGAGTACTCTGGGATGGAGTACTCTGGGGTGGAGTACTCTGGGATGGAGTACTCTGGTCTTGATGATACCTTGCCTCTCTCAGGAACTATCTTTTGGATCAGCCTTGCCTTCTCCCATGGATGTGTGGCAGGAACAGACCAATCAGAGAGAAGGAGTGAAGAACATACAGACCAATCAGAGAGAAGGAGTGAAGAACATACAGACCAATCAGAGAGAAGGAGTGAAGAACATACAGACCAATCAGAGAGAAGGAGTGAAGAACATACAGACTCCAGCTTACAGACGAATGGTTGCGAAAAAGCGAATTTTGAAATTTTTTAACTTGGGTGAAACATTTGCGTGACACTGAGTTGCGAAAGCCAATCGGCGTTGAGAAGCTCCGCCCCTCATCGGCGTTGAGAAGCTCCGCCCCTCATCACCGCCGTGCCGCCGCTCATCAGACGATGGAGGAGAAGCTGGTCGTTGCAGTGTGGCTCCTCGAGCTCCGCAATACGTTTCCTATGAATTAAATAAAAACAGATGCAGGAGGAGAGCAGGAGGCGAGGAGGAGGCGATGAGGAGGAGAGCAGGAGGCGAGGAGGAGGCGAGGAGGAGGACAGCAGGAGGCGAGGAGGAGGCGATGAGGAGGAGAGCAGGAGGCGAGAAGGAGGAGAGCAGGAGGCGAGGAGGAGGCGAGGAGGAGGAGAGCAGGAGGCGAGGAGGAGGAGAGCAGGGGGCGAGCAGGGGGAGAGGAGGAAGAGAGCAGGAGGCGAGGAGGAGGCGGGGAGGAGGAGAGGAGGAGGCGAGGAGGAGAGCAGGGGGCGAGAAGGAGGAGAGAAGGAGGCGAGGAGGAGGAAAGCAGGGGGCGAGGAGGAGGAGAAGAGAAGGAGGCGAGGAGGAGGAGAGCAGGGGGCGAGCAGGAGGAGAGGAGGAGGAGAGCAGGAGGCGAGGAGGAGGCGAGGAGGAGGAGAGCAGGAGGCGAGGAGGAGGAGAGCAGGGGGCGAGGAGGAGGCGAGGAGGAGGAGAGCAGGAGGCGAGGAGGAGGCGAGGAGGAGGAGAGCAGGAGGCGAGGAGGAGGCGAGGAGGAGGAGAGCAGGAGGCGAGGAAGCTGGGTGCCGGCCGCCGGCATATCTGTCATGTCAGAGGAGTGTACATGATGTTATTGATCAGAACTGTGATGTTATTGATCAGAGCCACATGATGAGTGGCCTTGATCAGAACACCTGTGATGTTGTGGATCAAAATTTTGATGTTATTGATCAGGTACATGATG
>JACSYO010001521.1:2500-15000 GCA_016806645.1 Ophiodon elongatus
TTCCATCTCGTCGGGGTTTGGCTCTCACTGCTGCCCAAGGCCATCCATCCTCCTGAGGAGGAGCCGGAGACCAGGACAGAGAGCCAGGCCAGGCCAAACAACAACGAGACTGGAAAGTCCCAGTGACACTGCACACTTGGATGTTGTAAGAATACATGGTAATGTTCCTCTTTTGAACACTTTATCTTTACAACAGCTACTTGTGACGCGTGAGAGGAGAACAGGGGCACGGCTTTTATTTTGGTGACACAAGAGCAAATCTAGTTTGTCCTAAAACCCCAAAATGCACCGCGCTGAAAGCAATAAATAAATCTTTCGAAACATAAATACCGGTTTGTCCCTGAGGAGGAAAAAAACAGGCTTCTGTCAGGAGTCACGCACCGTCATCCATGGAGGCCTTACATGATTAGCTAAAATAATAATATCAGAAAACATGTAGCATCTCATGCTGATTTGAACTGAGTACCGTGTGTCTGTAGGTTGCGCTGGGCCCGTGGGCATCCGGATGACGCGTTCGGAGGAGAAGACTGTGGTGACCTTTGCGCAATGATTGATTTCATTGGCTTAAACGACTTCAACTGTAGTGCAAGAGTCCAGTGTATCTGTGAGCAAAGGTTAGGGTAGCCTACACACGTGTGTGTACCCTTCCGTCACCTTCCGCTGCTGTGACTAGTCCTGTTTGTGTTCCTGATGTAAACAGTGAAACCGAATGTCAGCAGCACAGAGTGACCAGCAGGAATGCTCTATGCCACTAACTCATACACACTGTGCCTTTAAGGGAGGGAGAATATCAACTTATCGCTGGCCTGTTTGCTGTGACTGAATTTTTGATAGATCTGCTGTGTATAAGGTGAAAAGTCTGTAGCCGTTTATGTGTTTATGTATTTGTCTGCACTTGTTTTGTAATCACTTTAACACAC
The DNA here is from genome assembly GCA_016806645.1 of Ophiodon elongatus. NCBI lineage: Eukaryota > Metazoa > Chordata > Actinopteri > Perciformes > Hexagrammidae > Ophiodon > Ophiodon elongatus. The sequence continues at coordinate 3,421 of JACSYO010001521.1, forward strand.
AATAAGAAAATAATAATAATAATTATATGGCATGTGTTATCAAACGTTTAGGCTTGTGCAGCATACGTCTTAAATTAAATCACTGAAATAGAATAATATGAAGAGAAAATCACAGTGGCAAATAATTATATCACACCACTCATAAGCTGTTGTTTATCAACTATGAACGTGAGTTTCATAATAAAATTGTTAATTAAAAACAAGTAAATTGTTATTTTCTATGGCTTAAAATCCATATTTATTTTCCATTAACTTCTTCTTACTTTTGCCAGTGAAGTTGGCACTAAATATCATTCCAAGTGGTCCTAAAAAGTCTTAAATTATCCTGGATAAAGGAATATTTCAGTCGTGCTTTTGGTTCAATGTCAAGGAAACATTTTCTTGCACATCATCTTGGCATATTTGTCCACATTTCCCTGCTCCTAAAATGTCTTTTGTCAAATTTTGTCAAAATTCAATGATTGAGAGCAGCCAAGTTATTTTTTTAATGTTTACACAATGTGACATAAACATAGATATGACTTGTATGTTCAAAAAAGGAGCACACATGCACTGCTCCAGCACAATCAGCAGGACATTCATGAAGGTCAATGTAAGGTTTTAAAAGCGCCCTCTTAATTGTAGGTTTATTCTTACTAGTATGACAAAACACAAGCACATATTACCCCACTAGAGATCACATAGTACCATATTACCCCACTAGAGATCTCATAGTACCATATTACCCCACTGGAGAGCTCATAGTACCATATTACCCCACTAGAGAGCTCATAGTACCATATTACCCCACTAGAGAGCTCATAGTACCATATTACTCTACTAGAGATCTCATAGTACCATATTACCCCACTAGAGATCTCATAGTACCATATTACCCCACTAGAGATCTCATAGTACCATATTACCCCACTAGAGAGCTCATAGTACCATATTACCCCACTAGAGAGCTCATAGTACCATATTACCCCACTAGAGAGCTCATAGTACCATATTACTCTACTAGAGATCTCATAGTACCATGTTACCCCACTAGAGAGCTCATAGTACCATGTTACCCCACTAGAGATCTCATAGTACCATATTACCCCACTAGAGAGCTGCGCTCACTGAATGCGGGGCTACTTGTGGTTCCTAGAGTCTTAAAAAGTAGGATGGGAGCCAGAGCCTTCAGTTATCAAGCTCCTCTTCTGTGGAACCAGCTTCCACTTTCAGTCCGGGGGGCAGACACAGTGACCACATTTAAGAGTAGACTTAAGACTTTCCTCTTTGATAGCGCTCATAGTTAGGGCTGGCTCAGGTTAGCCCTGGTCCATTCTTTCCAGCCCCTTGATATGCTGCTATAGGCCTAGACTGCTGGGGGACAACTTAGGATACACTGAGCTCCTCTATCCTTTTCTCTCTCTCCTTCTGTATGAATTCATGTTCTATCAATGCACATTACTAACTCTACTTCTTCCCCCGGAGTCTTTGTGCTTTCTCGCCTCGCAGGTTTCCACGGATTGTGGTTGCATCTGGAGCCTGGTCCTGCCTCCTGCCGTGACCCTACTGACGCACATTCTTCTCTATTTTCCTTCTGTATGAATTCATGCACATTAATGCACATTACTAACTCTGCTCCATCCCCGAAGTCTTTGTGCCTTCTCGCCTCGCAGGTTTCTGTGGATCCTGGTTAAATCTGGACCCTGGTCCTACGTCCTGCTGTGGTCCTCCACGACACCTACTGCTATTATTACATGAATCATTTCTGACATGTGAATTGAAAGTGTTGTAACTCTGTTATGCTCTTCATTCTGTACACATGACATCTATTTTTTTTTACTCTGTCCATCCTGATAGAGGATCCTCCTCTGTGTCTCTCCTGAAGGTTTCTTTCCTTTTTCTCCCCTTAAAGGTTTTTTGGGGAGTTTTTCCTGAACCGATGAGAGGTTCTGGGACAGAGGATGTTGTATGTGTACAGATTGTAAAGCCCTCTGAGGAGAATTTGGCATTTGTGATTTTGGGCTATACAAGATGAATTTAATTGAATTGACAAGAGACAGAAACAAAACACAAGTAAAAATATGCATTTTGAAATGCTTCTTTCCTGTGTGCAGGTGAGTAAACTAACCTCGCTTTTGACCCCTGCAGTCCATGAAACACATTTTAATATTTCATATTTTAATTACACAATAAGCAGAACGTGTCACAGTCTACAGCTGAGATTTACTTTAGCAATGGATTTTGCATATAAGTGGATAAAATATAAGTATATAATATCTTATAAAAGCAAAAATATCTAGTTTTGCTTCAAATGCTGAAAAACTATTTATGTATATCGATATATACATGCATATATTTGGTGCATATTAATGTTTGTGTGTGTCAGTGTGTGTTTGAGTGTGTGTGTTTGTGTGTCAGTGTGTGTGTGAGTGATGGTGTCTGTGTGTGATGGTGTCTGTGTGTGATTGTGTGTGTGATGCTGTGTGTGAGTGACAGTGTGTGTGTGTGTGTGTGGTGTGTGTGTGATAGTGTGTGAGTGATAGTGTGTGTATGTGTGATGGTGTGAGTGATGGTGTGTGTGTGTGTGTGTGTGTGTGGTGTGTGAGTGATGGTGTCTGTGTGATAGTGTGTGAGTGATGGTGTGTGTGCGATCGTGTGTGAGGGTGTCTGTGTGTGATGGTGTGTGATGGTGTGTGTGTGTGATGGTGTCTGTGTGTGATGGTGCCTGTGTGTGATGGTGTCTGTGTGTGATGGGGTGTGATGGTGTGTGTGTGTGATGGTGTCTGTGTGTGAATGATGGTGTCCGTGTGTGATGGTGTGTGTGATTTTGTGTGTGATGCTGTGTGTGAGTGTACAGTGTCTGTGTGTGATTGTGTGTGTGTAATGGTTATTGTTTGTGATGGTGTGTGTGAGTGATGGTGTCTGTTTGTGATGGTTTGTGTGTGTGTGTGTGTGTGTGTGATGGTGTCTGTGTGTGATTGTGTGTGTGATACTGTGTGTGTGTGTGTGTGATGGTGTGTGTGAGTGATGGTGTCTGTGTGTGATGGTGTGTGTGCGATCGTGTGTGAGGGTGTCTGTGTGTGATGGTGTGTGTGAGTGATGGTATCCGTGTGTGATTGTGTGTGTGTGTGTAATGGTGTGATGGCGTGTGTGTGTGATGGTGTCCATGTGTGATTGTGTGTGTGTCATGGTGTGTGTGAGTGATGGTGTCTGTGTGTAATGGTGTGTGTGTGTGTGATGGTGTCTGTGTGTGATTGTGTGTGTGATGGTGTCTGTGTGTGATGGTGATGGGGTGTGTGAATGATGGTGTGTGAGTGATGGTGTGTGTGCAATCGTGTGTGAGGGTGTCTGTGTGTGATTGTGTGTGTGATGGTGTGTGTGTGTGATGGTGTGTGTGCGATCATGTGTGAGGGTGTCTGTGTGTGATGGTGTGTGTGAGTGAGGGTGTCTGTGTGTGATGGTGTGTGTGTGTGATGGTGTGTGTGAGTGATGGTATCCGTGTGTGATTGTGTGTGTGTGTAATGGTGTGATGGTGTGTGATGGTGTGTGTGTGTGATGGTGTCCGTGTGTGATTGTGTGTGTGTGATGGTGTGTGTGAGTGATGGTGTCTGTGTGTAATGATGTGTGTGTGTGTGATGGTGTCTGTGTGTGATTGTGTGTGTGATGGTGTGTGTGTGTGATGGTGTGTGTGTGTGATGGTGTGTGTGTGTGATGGTGATGGGGTGTGTGAATGATGGTGTGTGAGTGATGGTGTGTGTGCAATCGTGTGTGAGGGTGTCTGTGTGTGATGGTGTCTGTGTGTGATGGTGTCTGTGTGTGATGGGGTGTGTGAATGATGGTGTCTGTTTGTGATGGTGTCTGTGTGTGATGGTGTGTGTGTTTGTGTGATGTTTGTGTGATTGTGTGTGTGTGTGTGTGTGTGTGTGTGATGGTTTGTGTGAGTGATGGTGTCTGTGTCTAATTGTGTGTGTGTGTGTGTGTGTGTGTGATGGTTTATGTGTGGTGGTGGTGTGTGTGATTGTGTGTGTGTGATGGTGTCTGTCTGTGGTGGTGTGTGTGGTGGTGTCTGTGTGTGATGGTGTGTGTTTGTGATGGTTTGTGTGTGTGATGGTGTCTGTCTGTGGTGGTGTGTGTGTGTGTGTGTGTGTGTGTGTGTGTGTGTGTGTGTGTGTGTGTGTGTGTGTGTGTGGCCAGATCAGCTCCATTCTTAAGTCAAATGAGCTTTCCCAACTCCTAAATTTAGACCTGTCGATCAGAAAAAAGATGAACTATTTTCCATTTAAATACTGATAAAACAGAGCTTTTAGTTGAACATGGACGTCAACATCGCTGTATCATTCTGAAGTGATGCACCACGTATACTGGCACACCTTCTTTGCTCTTGTGATGCTGGCTTTATCTCTGCCTCGGCCTTCTGTCACATGTTGAAGACGCACGCTCAGCTGAAATCTTTAGGTCACGACTGAAAACCTGCCTTCATTTACTTTTTATTACAGCCTGGTCCATAACCTTTTTTTAAAATGAATGTTTTTAATATGGTTGGTTTGATATCATATTTCATTGTTACTTGCCTGCTGTGTGTTCTGTCCTTTGCATTCATTACAACTTTCCCACAACTTAGTCGGGTCCTTCCCAGTTTTAACGTTCAAAGTCAGCTTTATTTGTCAAATTCTCTACACGTGCAAAACATACAGAGGAATTGAAATGATGTTTCTCTCTTGTCCAACGGTAAAGCGCACTTATAATAAAGTGCATGCAGATAATAAATAGATTAAACAAACACATATCTAAAAGACTAAAATACAGACAACGTTGCTGTTTTACTTGCTGTGTGCTTTGTTCTATGGATTCTGTGTTCCTGTAAAGTGTATTGGGGCCATGATACATGGTGATTCTGCCCTTTAAATATAAATTGATTGATGCATCTTGGCCAAGACTTTATGCTTAGTGACTGTGGCATAGTGGTGAGCAGGGTCGTCCTTCAATCAGATGGCAGATCAGTGGTTCGATCCCCGGCTCCACTAGTCCATGTCCATGTGTCCTTGGGCAAGACACTTAACCCTAAAATGCTCCCGTAGCTGTGAATGAGTATGAATGGCATCTACGGCATCTACTACTGGCAGGTGGCACCTTAGCCCCTCCCATCAGTGTGTGAATGTTAGCTACTCCTGATGGACAGGTGGCACCTTAGCTCCTCCCATAAGTGTGTGAATGTTAGCTACTCCTGATGGACAGGTGGCACCTTAGCCCCTCCCATAAGTGTGTGAATGTTAGCTACTCCTGATGGACAGGTGGCACCTTAGCTCCTCCCATCAGTGTGTGAATGTTAGCTACTCCTGATGGACAGGTGGCACCTTAGCCCCTCCCATCAGTGTGTGAATGTTAGCTACTCCTGATGGACAGGTGGCACCTTAGCCCCTCCCATCAGTGTGTGAATGGGTGAATGATGTCATGTAGTGTTTAAGCGCTTGTGGTAGGATGACTAGAAAGGATCTATACAAGTACAGTCCATTTACCATTTACCATGCTTCTATAATCATCCAAATTGACATTGTAACTGACCAAAATATTGTATTTTCTTAACATTCCACAATGCACGGACAGGTCAAAGTCACATGTCAAAAGAGAAAATACTTACCTCAAACCTGTAGTGGTGAAAGAAATAGTCACATATTCTACTTAAATAAAACTAGTAACAATTTGAAAAATACTCATTTACAAGTAGAAGTCATGCATTCAAAATTGTACTTTATCCTCAGTATATAAGTGTTATAGTATTAGATCAGGAAAACCTACTTAAAGTAAATATCAGTGATGCACCATTGATTTAATTATTATTACTGATGATTACTGATTGTTACTGGATTAATATTCATCACAGGAACAAGATGCCAAAACATCAATAATCTGTTTTTGGCATGTGAAGTATGATCTGTAGCCGATGCTGTTGCTCTTCAGCCCACAATTCATTATCAACACATTAGCAAAACATTTAACATGTAAATGAATGAGTATTTTTAGCACACTGTACTTTAATGAGGGTTTATAGGATGCAGGTAGAATTGCACAATAATTACCAGTAGGTGGCAGCATAATTGTGTTGAATTAATCTCTAGGTATGATCACAAAGAGTTTGGATCAGAGTGGAGGGAACAAGGTTTGAATCTTTTCACATCTTGATCTTGGTTTGAACTGAACCAATGACATGTGGTATTTGGAATCAAATAGTTTATGCTGCAAGGTCCTTTAGCTCAGAAACCAGTGAACAGTTTAGGTCATCCTGCATTAAAACGATTGACATGATTGAATTTTACATTATTTTCCCATGAATGCATGATAAGTGTTCCTCATTGAATCTACGTTAGCAATAGTGGTGGTGCAGTTGGGGATGTGGAGTGAGCCTTTGTATGTCTGTGTGGATAAACAAACTTCATGATCCAAGTAATGTGTTAAAACCTTTATTTTTTTTGTGGGTTTTACTTCAGAGCAGCCAAACTGTGGCTGACTGCTAAGACGTCTCAGTTTTCACAATGTCATGTCATGACATTTCCTTGGCTGAATGTCTGTAAAATGTTGAACATACACAAGGAAATTACATTTCTAATTAAACTAATTTATGTTTCTTAACAACTTGTTTTATTATCAGAAACCCCAAATCTATTTTCCTGTAAAGTCATAGATGCCTGGGACTCATGTTTGACTGCTATTGTTGGAAGTTTACAAGTGAAATGCTGGAATGTTCTTTTGTCTCGCTCTTTTGGAAACAAGTACTTCAAAGTACCGTCGAGTGGTTGATTAATCCGTTTGTTAGCAGATTCTCTGCAGCTCTGCTGATTAGGAGGTCGGTCTCTTCTACCTCCAGGTACACCTAAACCAAGTTCTAGACTTTATTACTGCTTTAGGGTTGTTCTCCGACGTTGGAAGAGCCGGACTAATCAAGGTCATGCAGAATGGTCAAAAGTGATGACAGACATTTCCTGTTGTGAGGCTCAAATAACAAGAACTACTACTAAGGAACGTTTTATGAAGAGGCTCTAATCACAAGAACTACTACTAACCAAGGAACGTTTTATGAAGAGGCTCTAATCACAAGAACTACTACTAACCATAGAACGTTTTATGAAGAGGCTCTAATCACAAGAACTACTACTAACCATAGAACGTTTTATGAAGAGGCTCTAATCACAAGAACTACTACTAACCATAGAACGTTTTATGAAGAGGCTCTAATCACAAGAACTACTACTAACCATAGAACGTTTTATGAAGAGGCTCTAATCACAAGAACTACTACTAACCATAGAACGTTTTATGAAGAGGCTCTAATCACAAGAACTACTACTAACCATAGAATGTTTTATGAAGAGGCTTTATGAAGAGGCTCTAATCACAAGAACTACTACTAACCATAGAACGTTTTATGAAGAGGCTCTAATCACAAGAACTACTACTAACCAAGGAACGTTTTATGAAGAGGCTCTAATCACAAGAACTACTACTAACCATAGAACGTTTTATGAAGAGGCTCTAATCACAAGAACTACTACTAACCAAGGAACGTTTTATGAAGAGGCTCTAATCACAAGAACTACTACTAACCATAGAACGTTTTATGAAGAGGCTCTAATCACAAGAACTACTACTAACCATAGAACGTTTTATGAAGAGGCTCTAATCGCAAGAACTACTACTAACCAAGGAACATCTTATGAAGTGGCTCTAATCACATGAACTACTACTAACCATAGAACGTTTTATGAAGAGGCTCTAATCACAAGAACTACTACTAACCAAGGAACATCTTATGAAGTGGCTCTAATCACATGAACTACTAGTAACCAAGGAATGTTTTATGAAGTCTGGAGCGTGAAGTTTCTGTAGTATATAAAGGAAGGAATTCTTTTTTTCAAGGATTTTTCAGTAAAATATGATACCTCAAGTATTAATACAGTGTTCTTTCTTAACTACTTGTAGCTCATTTTGTAGCCCAGATTTATTTGGTTTTGTCATTTATATTTAATTGTTTTAATGTGCCATTATGTCTGCATGTATTGAAAAAGTTAATAATAATAAAAATAAAAATAGAAAATGCAAACCTGTCCCCTGTTCAACTATGTTTCCTAATTACTGATAATCTTTTAGAAAACAAGTTTTCCAATTCTTCACCTGGCGGCAGGGTGAAATAAATGCTGCATACAATTGGCGATGCCGGCCCCTGAATGGCCCTATTGTTACACCGCTGATCAACTGGCCCCGGTTCAGAGCCACTGTTTTAGTTCAAAGCTGGTTCACACATAAAACAACCCTTCTCAAGCGCCTCAGAACGGCGGGACCGCCTTGTGCCGATCAGCATTGCTCTTGAAAACAAGAGGACATTAACGGCCTCCGTCACAGCTCTATGTCAGCAGTGAGAATCATTGTCGGTGAAGCCAAATAGGATTCATATTTGCAGTGCACCAAAGGAGCTGAGAAATGTGCTTTAATGGTTAATGTGTGACTCACCTCATCAGAATGCTTCACTAAGAGCATACTGGTGGGGGCTTTCAAGTGGACAGGAAGTGGAACGCCAATAGGTCTCATTGAGATCCTGCCTATGTGACCTATGATATTTCCTATAATAACATTGTATGGGCCAAGCCTCTGACACTGATTCTCATTGTTTCACAGGACAAAATAGACAGAAGACATAGCTGAGAAATCCCCCTTTTGCAAACTCAAAGAAAACCTTTGTTTTGCTGCTTAGAACATATTTATCTCATTAAACTCATTTTTCCTGGTGACTCTATAGGCTAATGAACATTGTTTACTCATATATTCACTGTGGTGTCACTGATGGTTTACTATATGACAATTGTTCCGTTAATCCGACCCGTTACCTCTGGGTATGCTAGTTGTCCACGCTGAATCACAAATCAAAGGTGTATAAAAATAAAATAAATGATGGCAGCCTATCAAGGTCACTCTGATGTTGTCTTACAGAAGTAGTAACGTAACTGTGGGAGATCAAAGTTTATTATTAGGAAGCTACTTTTTGTGTAAATAGCCAAAATAATATTGCTGTATAGTGGTGACCTCTCTAGACCACAGGAAAATAATTATAAGACTACAATTCCCTGTGAGTAAAGGTCACACACCAGCACCACTGTTTCACGTGGGTTCAGTTGGCTCATCTGGTAAAGTGTGATCATACAAATCCATTCCGCCTTCAGACCACATGTCATCCTTCAGTGTGTTTAAAATGTGTATCGGACGATAGTAGAGGACCAAAAGCAATTATTTATAGGAGAAAAGCAATTTTCTTCTCAATTGCCAGGTCATTGAAAAAATGTCACATCTTAATAAGAAACATTAAGTTTTACAGCTGTAAGACTGGTTTTGTCAGTTAGATATAAATGACAAAACCAACTAAATAGTAGTAGTCAAGAAGGAACACTGTATTAATACTTGAGGTATCATATTTTACTGAAAAAAAAAATAAGAGCTGAAGTCTCTCAGTAAAATAGACAACTACATTGTGTCGGTAACTTTGCTGATGTATATTTTGACAAATCCCTTGGCGAGTACCAGAAGGTAATGTCTTCAAACTGCTTATTCAGTCTGACCAACACTTACTTTTCGTGTTTGGGCCGGACGTCCTAACATGCAGGAAGCTCCGAATCTGTGTTTGTTCTTGTCATTATATCTTCTGGTCTTGGTCTGGGCCAAAGGAGCAGGGACTCAGGTGTTGATTCACCTTCACCACTTTAGTTATTGTCTGAAGTAGAGCGAAGCCTTATTATAACCTTATTACAAACCTTATGTAACCCCACACTCCAACCTGCCAGCACGATTCTGAAGTTAAAAACCAATGTGCATCCAACCTGAGCCTGTTTGTGTTTTTACAGTACACAGGGAATCAAACTTGCGTCTCTGAGAAGCCATAGGATGTGTTTGTTGGTCATGAAGGCATCAGGTGTTTTTCTAGCATTGTCGCACACACGCATGCATACTCACACACACACACACACACACACACACACACACACACACACACACACACACACACACACACACACACACACACACACACACACACACACACAGAGGGCAGGTGCTGTTCGTAGTGAGTATTCTTCTTAATGGTCCCAATGACAAAAGACTGTCAGCAGCATTCCATTCATGTACAGAAAACACACATCCCCACTGTGACATCTCCATTTGTCAGAAACAATTCCAGATTTCTTTTCCTCAGTGTGTCACTTCCACATTTCCTCCCGTGGTGACGAATTTCGGCTGTTTATAAGCTTTGAAGGACATAGTTCAACACCATAAAAGGACAAGTCCAGTAATACTTCAATTTTACTGTGTCAATACACTATCCCTTACATTTGCACATGACACTCTAGTCTTGTTTCCTGTCATCACTGACGAAATAGACAACTATTACTATAAATCACTATCCAGGATGTCAGTGTTGTCTCTCGTCTCTAGAGGTTTTTTACCTTTCTGCTAAACAAAACGTCAACTTCTAATTAAATGGATATCTCAGATACCTCTCTCATTTTGGACTCTACGTGCCAGTATCATAGGTCAGAGTGTACATTTCAAATGTAACTTAATGTTGGTAATATTCAATATTTTTGTCAGTCAACAAATCCAATGTTAAGACCGAAACCAACAATGTGTTAGTCTGTCTCATTCCAGTCTAACTTCCCTATACTCTCAGCACATTAGTTCCTACTGAAGGCATCTTGAAAAGCATCTCACAATATAGTTATTATCTTTTAGAGAAGTTTATCAATGTCTTCAAACAGCTGGTCACTATAGTTTCTATCAAACGTTACTTAAGCAAGAGGAAATGAAACGTGATGCTTTGATACACACACAGTACTCATTCGTAGGTACATTCATTGTTGGGTTGGTGTTTTGATGAGACAATAAGACAATAAGAAATAGTGGGTTCACGTTCTGCCTCTATGATACAATTTGATTTGCTTCAATTACATGAGATTCTTTCAAAATGTCTCACAGTTTGAGTAACACTGAGTCAGTCACCAAAATCAATACATGCGTTCAGGCCATTCCTAGAAATATATCCCAAATCAATCTATCCTTGTTTTGTTTCACTCCCATTTTTCTCCTGCAGCAAAGTCCTGCTTGTCTATTTAATCCATTTATTCAGTAGCCGTTATACACAGTACAGTTACAAATCTACCTTGCATCACCGAAACAGACAAAATTGTCATGAACTGGAGACACATCAATCTCACCCAGATGACCATTGTTCGTGTCCTAGTGAAAATAAATGTCACCTACTTTAATTTACATCTTATGTCTTAGCTTAATTATCATACAAAAGTGCATGGCATTTTAAGCCAAACCATGAGTTTTTTTTATTAAACTGAACAAAGAAGTTTATCGTTTTTGTTGTTAAGCGTGTGTTTAAAACGGTTTAAAACAGTTAAAATCTGTTTAAACCTGTTAAAAACTGTGCCTGTAATCCTGGAGAAAATATGTTTCCCTCTAAGCGTAATTGAGAATGCAGTTTATTTGTATGGGAACGTCATTCTAATCAGTGACATTTCGTATCCTTCTCTTGTGTCAGTCTTCAACATTTACATC
>JACSYO010001521.1:20000-67500 GCA_016806645.1 Ophiodon elongatus
ATTAGATAGTTCTGATGGGCAGGTAACACCTTACATGGTAGCTCCTCCCATCAGTGTGTGAATGATGTCATGTAGTGTTAAAGAGCTTTGAGTGGTCGGAAGACTAGAAAAGATCTGTACAAGTACAGATCCATTTCCCATTTTACCATCATCTGATAGATAATAGTGAATAGTAGAACAGTAATGCCCCCTGGCTTACCCACAAAATTGGCATCAATTAAAATGCATACAGTGGATTAAAATTCAATTTGAGTAATCTCCACGAGCTGAAACGATGTTTCATGAAGCCCTAAAGGCGGTTTCAGAAAACAGTAAAATGATACTGTAATTTGCCCTGTTTGCGTATTATTGTGTCAAATTATATATTTGAATGGGTGAAGATTAATATGAGGCTATCTTTTCTCATCACCACCAGGTAATAGTTTATGATTGCAACATATTACATTTGTAATATTTAGATAACAGGCCCAAACGACCAAGGCCAGCCTATTTCCACATAGGCCTAGTTACTTATATCCTGCTCCTGTTTTTGTGGAACATGATTTTTCATTTCCATACAGCTGCGTAAAGAAAGAGGTGAAGGGGCTTTTGATTACACTGTGTCATTGATTACACTGTGTCATTGATTACAGTGTCATTGATTACACAGTGTCATTGATTACAGTGTCATTGATTACAGTGTCATTGATTACACAGTGTCATTGATTACAGTGTGTCATTGATTACACTGTGTCATTGACTACACTGTGTCATTGATTACAGTGTCATTGATTACAGTGTCATTGATTACAGTGTGTCATTGATTACAGTGTGTAATTGATTACACAGTGTCATTGATTACAGTGTGTAATTGATTACACAGTGTCATTGATTACAGTGTCATTGATAACACAGTGTCATTGATTACAGTGTGTCATTGATTACAGTGTGTAATTGATTACACAGTGTCATTGATTACAGTGTCATTGATTACAGTGTGTCATTGATTACAGTGTGTCATTGATTACAGTGTGTAATTGATTACAGTGTGTCATTGATTACACTGTGTCATTGATTACACTGTGTCATTGATTACAGTGTCATTGATTACACAGTGTCATTGATTACAGTGTCATTGATTACAGTGTCATTGATTACACAGTGTCATTGATTACAGTGTGTCATTGATTACACTGTGTCATTGACTACACTGTGTCATTGATTACAGTGTCATTGATTACAGTGTCATTGATTACAGTGTGTCATTGATTACAGTGTGTAATTGATTACACAGTGTCATTGATTACAGTGTGTAATTGATTACACAGTGTCATTGATTACAGTGTCATTGATAACACAGTGTCATTGATTACAGTGTGTCATTGATTACAGTGTCATTGATTACACAGTGTCATTGATTACAGTGTGTCATTGATTACAGTGTGTAATTGATTACACTGTGTCATTGATTACAGTGTCATTGATTACACAGTGTCATTGATTACACTGTGTCATTGATTACAGTGTGTCATTGATTACAGTGTGTAATTGATTACACTGTGTCATTGATTACAGTGTGTCATTGATTACAGTGTGTCATTGATTACACTGTTTCATTGATTACACTGTTTCATTGATTACACTGTGTCATTGATTACAGTGTCATTGATTACACTGTGTAATTGATTACACTGTGTCATTGATTACACTGTGTCATTGATTACAGTGTCATTGATTACACTGTGTCATTGATTACAGTGTCATTGATTACAGTGTCATTGATTACAGTGTCATTGATTACACTGTGTCATTGATTACAGTGTCATTGATTACACTGTGTCATTGATTACAGTGTCATTGATTACAGTGTCATTGATTACACTGTGTCATTGATTACAGTGTGTCATTGATTACAGTGTGTAATTGATTACACTGTGTCATTGATTACAGTGTCATTGATTACACTGTGTCATTGATTACACTGTGTCATTGATTACACTGTGTCATTGATTACAGTGTCATTGATTACACTGTGTCATTGATTACACTGTGTCATTGATTACAGTGTCATTGATTACACAGTGTCATTGATTACACAGTGTCATTGATTACAGTGTGTCATTGATTACAGTGTCATTGATTACAGTGTCATTGATTACACTGTGTCATTGATTACACTGTGTCATTGATTACAGTGTGTCATTGATTACAGTGTGTAATTGATTACACAGTGTCATTGATTACAGTGTCATTGATTACAGTGTGTAATTGATTACACAGTGTCATTGATTACAGTGTCATTGATTACACAGTGTCATTGATTACAGTGTGTCATTGATTACAGTGTGTAATTGATTACACAGTGTCATTGATTACAGTGTCATTGATTACAGTGTGTCATTGATTACACTGTGTCATTGATTACACTGTGTCATTGATTACACTGTGTCATTGATTACAGTGTCATTGATTACACTGTGTCATTGATTACACTGTGTCATTGATTACAGTGTGTCATTGATTACAGTGTGTAATTGATTACACAGTGTCATTGATTACAGTGTCATTGATTACAGTGTGTCATTGATTACAGTTGTGTAATTGATTACACAGTGTCATTGATTACAGTGTTGATTACAGTGTAATTGATTACACGTGTCATTGATTACATGTGTCATTGATTACAGTGTCATTGATTACACGTGTCATTGATTACACGTGTCATTGATTACACTGTGTCATTGATTACAGTGTGTCATTGATTACACTGTGTCATTGATTACACTGTGTCATTGATTACATGTGTCATTGATTACAGTGTCATTGATTACAGTGTCATTGATTACACTGTGTCATTGATTACACTGTGTCATTGATTACACTGTGTCATTGATTACAGTGTCATTGATTACACAGTGTCATTGATTACACTGTGTCATTGATTACACTGTGTCATTGATTACAGTGTCATTGATTACACTGTGTCATTGATTACACTGTGTCATTGATTACACTGTGTCATTGATTACACTGTGTCATTGATTACACTGTCATTGATTACACTGTGTCATTGATTACAGTGTCATTGATTACACTGTGTCATTGATTACATGTGTAATTGATTACACTGTGTCATTGATTACACTGTGTCATTGATTACAGTGTGTCATTGATTACACTGTGTCATTGATTACACTGTCATTGATTACACTGTGTCATTGATTACAGTGTCATTGATTACAGTGTGTCTTGATTACATGTGTAATTGATTACACTGTGTCTTGATTACACTGTGTCTGATTACAGTGTGTCTGATTACATGTATTGATACACTGTCTGATACACTGTGTCATTGATTACAGTGTCTGATTACAGTGTCATTGATTACACTGTGTAATTGATTACACTGTGTAATTGATTACACTGTGTCATTGATTACACTGTGTCATTGATTACAGTGTGTAATTGATTACACTGTCATTGATTACACTGTGTCATTGATTACAGTGTCATTGATTACAGTGTGTCATTGATTACAGTGTGTAATTGATTACACTGTGTCATTGATTACACTGTGTCATTGATTACAGTGTCATTGATTACACTGTGTCATTGATTACACTGTGTCATTGATTACACTGTGTCATTGATTACAGTGTCATTGATTACAGTGTCATTGATTACACTGTGTAATTGATTACACTGTGTCATTGATTACACTGTGTCATTGATTACAGTGTCATTGATTACACTGTGTCATTGATTACAGTGTCATTGATTACACTGTGTCATTGATTACACTGTGTCATTGATTACAGTGTGTAATTGATTACACTGTGTCATTGATTACACTGTGTCATTGATTACAGTGTCATTGATTACACTGTGTCATTGATTACACTGTGTCATTGATTACACTGTCATTGAGTACAGTGTCATTGATTACACAGTGTCATTGATTACAGTGTGTCATTGATTACACTGTGTCATTGATTACAGTGTCATTGATTACAGTGTGTCATTGATTACACTGTGTCATTGATTACAGTGTCATTGATTACAGTGTGTCATTGATTACACTGTGTCATTGATTACAGTGTCATTGATTACAGTGTGTCATTGATTACACTGTGTCATTGATTACAGTGTCATTGATTACAGTGTGTCATTGATTACACTGTGTCATTGATTACAGTGTCATTGATTACAGTGTGTCATTGATTACACTGTGTCATTGATTACAGTGTCATTGATTACACTGTGTCATTGATTACAGTGTCATTGATTACAGTGTCATTGATTACAGTGTGTCATTGATTACACTGTGTCATTGATTACAGTGTCATTGATTACAGTGTGTCATTGATTACACTGTGTCATTGATTACAGTGTCATTGATTACAGTGTGTCATTGATTACACTGTGTCATTGATTACAGTGTCATTGATTACAGTGTGTCATTGATTACACTGTGTCATTGATTACAGTGTCATTTATTACACTGTGTCATTGATTACAGTGTGTCATTGATTACACTGTGTCATTGATTACACTGTGTCATTGATTACAGTGTCATTGATTACACTGCACACTTTTGTAGTTGTTCCTTCAAAGAGTCTGAATGCAGCCACTGGGGGTGTTCCTGGAGAACATGACGGGAATGCTCGCGTAGAATGTTGGTTTACGTAGAACAGAAACTCCCAGTAGCTACTGACATTAGTAACTTTATTGTCCTGTTCCTGTCAGTCAGCTGCTTAGTTTATTTACACACGTCATTTGTTTTAACTGCATAGCTCAATATTAATTTAAGAGCCCAGATACTGTACAGATATTTAAAATAACCAAATATGTGTACTTGAACTACACAAGATAACTATTGTCTGTGCCATGTAATATGAATAAAGCTCATCTTGGTTGACTGTCTGCTGTCATTTTGAGTGTGTTTTTACGATTGATGAGGTGCACTGTAACAACCAAGGCGGTCCTTCTGTGTGGAGTTTGCATGTTCTCCCCGTGGGTTTCCTCCGGGTTCTCCGGCTTCCTCCCACAGTCCAGAGACATGCAGCTCAGGTTAACTGGACTCTAAATTGTCTGTAGGTGTGACTGGTTGTCTGCCCTGCAATGAACTGGAGACCTGTCCAGGGTGAACCCTGCCTTCGCCCAATGTCAGCTGGGATCGGCTCCAGTGGAGGATGAGCGGTTTGGATAATAGATGGATGGAATGTACATAAGAGGTGAACGTAGTCATCATGACTTCACCCGTTGGTTTGTGGACCATGTTGTTTTGTGGCATATTTGGAAAGCGAATGAGTGACTTAGAGACGCTATATACGACCTGTCAATCACCTTGTAGCCCCGCCCTACAGCATCCCCTGCTTTATGGTCTGTTTAACTCTAAATGGACCATAATTTACTAAATGAACATCATGCTGTATTGAAGAAGACTTGAAACTAGAGATTGAGACATAAACTCATGTTTACAATGTTTACTGAGGGAATAAATCAAGAGAGAAGTAGAGTCATTTTCTATAGACTTCTATACAACCAGAGGAGTCGCCCCCTGGTGGTCAGGAGAGAGAATGCAGCTTTAACATGAAGCTTTGACTTCTATACAACCAGAGGAGTCGCCCCCTGGTGGTCAGGAGAGAGAATGCAGCTTTAACACATGAAGCTTTGACTTCTATACAACCAGAGGAGTCGCCCCCTGGTGGTCAGGAGAGAGAATGCAGCTTTAACACATGAAGCTTTGATTTCTATACAACCAGATGAGTCGCCCCCTGGTGGTCAGGAGAGAGAATGCAGCTTTAACACATGAAGCTTTGACTTCTATACAACCAGAGGAGTCGCCCCCTGGTGGTCAGGAGAGAGAATGCAGCTTTAACACATGAAGCTTTGACTTCTATACAACCAGAGGAGTCGCCCCCTGGTGGTCAGGAGAGAGAATGCAGCTTTAACACATGAAGCTTTGACTTCTATACAACCAGAGGAGTCGCCCCCTGGTGGTCAGGAGAGAGAATGCAGCTTTAACACATGAAGCTTTGACTTCTATATATTCTATATCTGCATCACTTGGTAAAACCGGAGGTTGATGCCAGTAAAAACTGAAGTAACAGTTAGAACAAGCTGTGTATTGAGAAAGTAGAGAAGAAGAACATGTGGGCGTTCCTGTCATGTCTACAGGAACGCCCCATCCAGACCTGTCTCAAAAAAAAAAGTGGTCAGTTGTAGGCTTTTACTTTGAAGGCGCGCTTTCCTGTAATTTTGCGCCTTAACGGTCGTCACTGACGCGTCAGGCTCGGACCCACCGGATTGATCCGTTTCCATCTGACCGGGCTCCCATTCACAGCGGGGTCCACACACATCCTGCAGTCCCTCTACGGGACCTAGACACGGAGACAAAGAAAGAAAGAGAAAGAGAGAGAGAGAGAGAGAGAGAGAGAGAGAGAGAGAGAGAGAGAGAGAGAGAGAGAGACCGACCAGATGAAAGAGAGTGATCAGCGGCAGAAGGAGAGGGGAGCGCAGACACAGGGGAGGGTTTTTTTAACTGTCCTCTTCATGCTTCTCGGATCATAACCGCGCGAGGACTTTATGAACATGCACCTCCTTGGAGGACCCCTGCTGCTGGCCTACCTGCTCTACACCATGGCCAGCGACCTCAGCCACAGCGACTACGATGATTACTACGAGCACGAGCAGATGGACGAGCCGGTGAGTGTGAGGACGCTGGAGGTGGAGTGAAGTGGAGTGGAGTGGAATGAGGTGAGGTGAGGTGGAGTGGAGTGGAGTGAATTGAAGTGGAGTGGAGTGAGGTGAGGTGGAGTGAGGTGAGGTGAGGTGGAGTGAAGTGAAGTGAGGTGAAGTGAAGTGAAGTGGAGTGAGGTGAAGTGGACTGGAGTGAGGTGAGGTGAAGTGGAGTGAGGTGGAGTGAAGTGGAGTGAGGTGAGCTGAGGTGAAGTGGAGTGGAGTGAAGTGGAGTGAGGTGAAGTGGAGTGAGGTGAAGTGGAGTGAAGTGGAGTGAGGTGAGGTGCAGTGAGGTGAAGTGGAGTGAGGTGGAGTGAGGTGAAGTGAAGTGGAGTGGAGTGAGGTGAGGTGGAGTGAGGTGAGGTGAGGTGGAGTGAAGTGAAGTGAGGTGAAGTGAAGTGAAGTGGAGTGAGGTGAAGTGGACTGGAGTGAGGTGAGGTGAAGTGGAGTGAGGTGGAGTGAAGTGGAGTGAGGTGAGCTGAGGTGAAGTGGAGTGGAGTGAAGTGGAGTGAGGTGAAGTGGAGTGAGGTGAAGTGGAGTGAAGTGGAGTGAGGTGAGGTGCAGTGAGGTGAAGTGGAGTGAGGTGGAGTGAGGTGAAGTGGAGTGAAGTGGAGTGAGGTGAAGTGGACTGGAGTGAGGTGAGGTGAAGTGGAGTGAGGTGAAGTGGAGTGAAGTGGAGTGAGGTGAGGTGAGGTGCAGTGAGGTGAAGTGAAGTGGAGTGAAGTGGAGTGAAGTGGAGTGAGGTGAAGTGGAGTGAAGTGAAGTGGAGTGAGGTGAGGTGGAGTGGAGTGAGGTGAAGTGAAGTGGAGTGAGGTGAGGTGGAGTGAGGTGAAGTGGAGTGAAGTGGAGTGAGGTGGAGTGAGGTGAGGTGAGGTGAGGTGAGGTGGAGTGAGGTGAAGTGGAGTGAGGTGAGGTGGAGTGAGGTGAAGTGAAGTGAAGTGGAGTGAGGTGAGGTGGAGTGAGGTGAAGTGGAGTGAGGTGAGGTGGAGTGAGGTGAAGTGGAGTGAAGTGGAGTGAGGTGAAGTGGAGTGAGGTGAGGTGAGGTGGAGTGAGGTGAGGTGAGGTGGAGTGAGGTGAAGTGGAGTGAGGTGAGGTGAAGTGGAGTGAGGTGAGGTGGAGTGAGGTGAGGTGGAGTGAGGTGAGGTGAGGTGAAGTGGAGTGAGGTGAAGTGGAGTGAGGTGAGGTGGAGTGAGGTGAGGTGAGGTGAAGTGGAGTGAGGTGAGGTGAAGTGGAGTGAGGTGAGGTGAGGCTGGCTACCTCTGCATGTCTGCGTGCTCACAGCACCAACATGCGCTTTGATAGTTCACCTGATTCTGCCAGCAGGGTGAGGGGGGGACTCGGGACCACCAGAAGGGTTCGGGACCACGCGGTCTAAATGAAATGACCTTAAGGCAGAGTACTGCAACATGAAGTGCTGAGTCCCCCGAGGAACATCTGGTCGCTGCCTCAGTACTGTGCTGTGAGGGGCTCCTGATGGAGACGTGTCATGTTTTACATGTAGTCCACTTAGATTAGGCTGGGGGGGGACCTAGAACTGGAGTCCATCACAGCGCAGTGAGGTGAGAAGGGATGCTATGGGTGAAGGAGGAACCTCCATGATGAGGGATGATCTGCAGCCAGACCTGATGGTTTAACCCTCTTACACCTGAACAGACCTGATGGTTTAACCCTCTTACACCTGAACAGACCTGATGGTTTAACCCTCTTACACCTGAACAGACCTGATGGTTTAACCCTCTTACACCTGAACAGACCTGATGGTTTAACCCTCTTACACCTGAACAGACCTGATGGTTTAACCCTCTTACACCTGAACAGACCTGATGGTTTAACCCTCTTACACCTGAACAGACTGTATTCCATTCTGAACTCAAGGCATCCAGTAGGACTTTGGTTGAAGGGGCCCAACGTATTCAAGTTGAGTAAAGTGGGAGTGAGGAGCTGTGACTTTCTCCACAGGGAGTGTGCTCTACAACCTGGAGATGGGGGGTCTGTAGAGGTGGGCATTTAGAAACCACGTGGGGCCAGGTGAGAGTAAGTCTCTCTTGTTGGCCCCCCGTCCTGAGGGAATACACCTGTGTATCCTCAGTGTTTCAACTCTCATTTGTTCGCATCCACATGGTCTAGACCTGCCCGGTATGAAAAGAAAGCCGCGATAGAACTTCTGTTATGATAAATACAATTTAACTGAATTCTTAAGGAAATTAGATTTCACATTTTTAACCAAAAGATGTGGCCCGTACCACTGTGCTGTGTGTTTTGACCTCTGACCTCAACCGCTATGACCACAACGCTTCCCTACCTACAACATCTGCACGTCTACCCGGATAATGCAGATAACCCACAATCCCCGGTGACAGGAAATGTACAGGAATCAAAAGGCACAGTTTCATGTGTCCCTGGTGTGACTGGACGAGGAGACAAGAGGCAGTAACGCTCAGAGTGAGACGCCTGTATTCTCCTCTGGGCCTGAGAGGTCACGCAGATACACTGACAAACTCTTTGTGTGTCACATTATGAACTGCCCATTTATTGTTTTGCTATTTAGAGGCTTGTGTGAAATGGTTATTATCCATCTGTCAAGTCTTATAATATACAAGTTGGATTGATACGCCATTGAAACGTACTTTTCTTTAATTGTTTAATGTGAATTAAGAAAGAGTGTTTTCAAATTAGCCAGAGAAAAGAGCCAATGAAGGCAGGTGATGGGTCGTGTGTGTGTGCGTGCGTGCGTGTGTGCGTGCGTGCGTGCGTGCGTGCGTGCGTGCGTGCGTGCTAGGGGGATAAGTGTTAAGCAGTAACATGCAGCCATTTGATCTCAGTCCTCTCTAAATTGGGGTGATGAGTTCCTCCCCTCCTGTCCTCCACCTGTAAAGCTGTGAGGGATTCCAGGAAACAACTTTGGAGATAATTCAGTAGTAGGAATGAGGTTTAATCGGCTTACCACACTTGAAATGATGGTTTCATGCTGAAAGTGAGTGGTTCAGTCGGGTGTCTTCAGCTCAGGGCAGAAAAGGTCTCAGTTTGAAGACAAAGCCATCGGGAGCCTTTTCCTGAGCTTCCTTTTGGGATTGATAATGTAATGTAATAAGTAATTGACAAGGGATGTTTGACGGTACATGATTCTTGCAAATTAGACATTTTATTGCAGGCTAAATATCTTCTCTGAACTATTTAATTAATTTAATGGTTAATGATAGGTTAATGATCTGGTTAGTTTAACGTCCCTCTTTATTATTGGCTTTGTTTATGTTTTAATTTATTGGGATGAAGACAGTTTTGAATATTGAAACAGACAAAGTTTAAAGGGGAACAACGGCAATTTTACACATCCGTCTGTTTCCAGGTGTTTGGAACTGTGATTGCATTATTTTTTAAATAAAACCTTTAGTGGCTTCCGAGGGAGCTGTGTGAAGTCTGATGCATGTCTTCAAGTGATTTCCCTTGAGACAGCATTAGTTTTTAGGCAAGTTATAAAGGTGAAAAAAACATGGAGGTCATCACTGCTGCAGGCTAGAGGCTCCAGGCTACATTAGCTGCTACCATAGACGATAAGAAGTGGACGTAGTCATGGCGACGTCACCATTTGGTTTGTGGACGGCCATTTTGAAGCCTTGAGGTCGACAATTTTGGATTATGGCTGTCGCCGTGTTTTTTTTGCATACAATGAACGGAAGTTACCATTTTTAGAATGCAGAGGAGTGACGTAGAGACGCCGTATACGTCTTTGGTAGCGACCTGTCAATCACAGTAAGCCCCGCCCTGAAGCATCCCCTGCTTTATGGTCTGTTTGACTCTAAATGGACCATAATTTACTAAATGAACATCATGCTGTATTGAAGAAGACTTGAAACTAGAGATTGAGACATAAACTCATGTTTACAATGTTTACTGAGGGAATAAATCAAGAGAGAAGTAGAGTCATTTTCTATAGACTTCTATACAACCAGAGGAGTCGCCCCCTGGTGGACATTAGATAGAATACACATTTTAAGACACTTCTGCATCGGCTTCACTCGGCAGAATCGGAGGTTGCCGCCTAACTGCTACTAGCATACAACACACAAGCATTGTGGGTAATGTAGACCACTAGGGGTCGATAATAGAAATAAGCTGCAGTGAACTCTGGTAGGAGCTCTGTGTGTGGCTGGCCTATCATTGTGGACAGTAGACACAGCTAGTAGCCAACAAGGATTTTCCTTCATAACAAGTATGAATATTGACACATTTTACTTGTATGATCTCATGCTCGTAAGAAGTATAAATTCCGCAGTGGATACTCGTTTCATTTGAGTTTTCAGCTCAACTCTACTAAAACCCTTTAAAACCTTTGTATTGTGAAGTGTAATGGATATTACAGCCTCTAGGGGCTGCTTGTGTCAAATGTTTATTTATTGTAAAATTAATCAGTCCATAATCCTCAAGAAATCACATTAGCTTGACTCCAAAAATGTCCACATGAGTTCAGGCCTGGAAGTACCCATGTTTGTGTTCTGACAAGGAGTGAAGGTACCGTTTGTATTATGCTCCTCATCAAAACACACACCTACAGATCTGCATGGTTCAGCCGAAATCCTCCTTGACTCCTTTGACTTCCTACACTTTGCTTGTTATGGAGGAACAACAACCTCCCCAATGAAACTTGTTCAGTGCCATTTGTCTTCATAACGTTCTTGGTTCCTCTTTGTCTTTTACCTTTTCCTCCATGTTTTTATTGGCTTTCCGTGCCCAGTTTTCCTTTTGAGCTGTGGGATCTGCTCCAGAACACTTGTTGCTTCATTGCTTCGGTGGTTTCTGAGAGTAAGCCCTATCGACCTAACCATCTTGCACCAAATAGTATTTTGAACTGTTAGTTGGTAATAATAGTACTTTATGGAAATTCCCGCCTCCAGCACCAAATGACTGGGTGTTTACGACACATGGCAATGCAATGAATGCCTGAAACGCTAGTCAAACACAACAAAGTTCTTCAATACTAAAGAGGACTGGCACTGGTAAGGCCTCTGCAAAATCTTCACTGCCAACATTTTCATTTGTTTTTATTGTCCACACCGGATAACTACAGCAATGCTGAGGTTATGGTTATGTTTAGGCAACTCAAATCAGATGGTAAAGGACCTGAAGCAGAAGATGGAACACAAAAACATGAACGTGTTTTGTACACTGAACCAGTCGCCCCAGCATCCTCCGTAGAGCCTGTTGCCCTGGTAGAGAAGAGTTTCACCCCCACCTGCATTGGGATTCATATCAGGGAATTTGTAGGAGTCAGCGTGTTGCATTGTTGTGTTTTAACCTGCATTAATTGATCTTTTGGCCAGGTGGGGGCTACCCACAAGCAATAAATGCAACATTGCCATATTATCCCATTATGAAATTGATATGGAATACATTTGAGCAAACAGCTGTCTACTATATACCAAACCTGTTCTCACTGCCAACTCATCAAATAACGGTGCTTCCAATGTAAACCCATCAACCCACATGAGACGCTCAGAGCAACTGACATAGTATAATGTGTGCGATAGTCTGCTTAGGGGGTGGGGGTGGGGGTGCTGATGGATGGGTCAAACAAACACAGGACTTTCACCCAGGAAACCGCTGTTCGTGCCCGCGGTAAGCATGGGTTCTAACTTGACCTCTGTGTATTGGGAGTCGTGTTTCCAGCCACCTGATGTGTGCGAGTCTGATAGTCCCTCTCTTTGAACTCCGTTTTGGTCTCTAACTGCTGGGGGAACCGTCTGACTGTAGCTGCTGAATGCTCCACCATGGTCACCAGCTAGCCACTGGATTGGTCTGCTGGTCTGTGCAGGACAGACAGCATAAACGCCTTGTTGCTGAAAACAGTTGCCTGCTGCAGGTAACGGTGTTGATGAGAGGGGTGAGACTGAACAACCCGTTCATCTGTCGGCAGTGCAACCAGACAACGAGCTGGTGTGGAGTAAGATGATAGCTCAGTGTGGGTTTTTTTCACAAACACATTATCTGATGTATTGCTCATATGAACTATTGCTTAAAGTGGCTTTGATTTTCCTCCACAGTGTATTAGCACACGTAAATTAATTGGACCTTGTTTACACACACATACAGACACTTATGTTTCAGAGATGAACTGTTCCAGTATACAATGTACTCAGGCCAAGTCGCTCCCTCCAAATCAAATACAACTGTCATGTTTGAGATTCAGTGATGGTTCAAAGTGATGACGACCTTCACATAATCTGTAGCTGACCCTTAACTCTGTAAACAGATGGATGTGGTGAAATAGCCGTCACAGTGCCAACATATGTCTCTGGCTCTCCGTGGGCTGACGTTGCTCCATCACTCTTACTTCATCATGATAGAGATGAACAGGAATAGAGCAACTCTCTGTCTCTCCCTCTTTGGCCTTTATCCTGACCCAGTCACCACATAATCTCTCATCTCAGTTTCTATTTATTCTCTACCCAACTACTTCACCCCTGTGTCTCTCTCTCTCTCTCTCTCTCTCTCTCTCTCTCTCTCTCTCTCTCATTCTCATTCTCCCTCCCTTTCTGTCTGTATCTCTCGCCCATATTTCACAACCCCCTGGGGTCTGCAGAAGAATGTAGTGTGTAATTAGCAGTCATTCTGAAGGAATTCTCTGTGATTTCTCTGTGGACCGTCCAGCTCAGTCCCACTGCTCCGTCTCAGTGGTGAGATACGTGTCCATCTGCTCGAAATACCAACCATGTTCACTATAAATATCACAAAGTCCCCCCAGATTTAAAGAAAAGGGTTGAGACAGTGAGCTTCTGTGGAGCATCTGTTTACCCTGCTTACAGTTGCTGGTTCTATTCAGAAAACCTCTAAAAGGATGGACAGGGATAGTGATGGGTAAAGGCTTTGGTCTGAGCAGTTCTGATAAAATGTAAAGAATGCAAGAGAAAGAAATAAACAGAACGTTGAACACGGAAAGTAGCAAAGAAGCTCCCAATGTGCAACAGGAGTTTACACTTTCTAGACAAGAATACGCTCATGTATTTAAAGGATGAGCATCTGCACCTACCAATATGAACACAACATCGACACATCATCACTTGAAGTTGATATGGGGAACACATTCAGCAGACATGGAACGTCCAGTATTCATTTCCCCTTTTAGCTCTGTTTTGTTCCCCACCATCTCCTAAAGGGAAACATCTGGATGTTAAGCTGCTAGAAGCTCCCTCACATCTCTCACTGGACCTCCCGGTGCCAGGCAGGTAGACGACACAGCTACCTGCAGGTGATGGTGGAAACCTTTGAGTGTTGGAGCCCCAGTTATGGACGTTAGCACGGACATTAGCTGACTTTTTTTTAATCTTTTATAATCTGCAGGTATCCCTCCCAAACCGTGTATAAACTCTCGTTACAGCATGGCTTCAGCAGGCTGTCTGCCCATTCAGTGTAGCAGGAACCCGCCACCTGGGACCCGCCACCAGGGACCCACCACCAGGGACCCCCGCCAAGGTGTGTGTCTGATGGTGGGGTGTCACTGCGGACCAAGCTCCCAGGAAGAGCTCCAGGCTTTGAAGCCACTTTGACATAGTGGCCAAACCGTGGAATTACAACACGTGATGCCATTGGGCCCAAAAAGGCCCTTTCAGCATCAGACTTCTTTTTGAGGTGAATCAACTTCCGACTACTAACATTTAAATAGCCCTTATTTAAATCACTAGGTCCAAAAAAGTGCTCTCACGTGAGCGACCTATGGGCCAGAATGTCTGCTTTGTTGGCCTCATGCGCCACTGAGCAACTTTCATAGGAATGAACGGGGCTCTGTGTTAGCCAATGAAATTGTCATGGTGACAATTTCAGACCGATAGCGCTGTTTGTTGTGTGTCCATCAACAGACTGTCTCAACAAAGCAGGTCTTTTATTTCATGTGTTGGCATAGGTCTATTTATTTATTTAATCATTTGTTCATTTGTTCATAGGCCCAAACTACTTTTTATGGGCTATTGCTGTCATTTATTTCATCTGTTTTTGTTCAATAACAAGGAGACCCTTGGAGTCTTTTGTCCTCGTCTCTCATTAGACAATAACAGTAAAGTAAAGTACATGAAGTGGGCTTCAGTCTCTAATATATGGATTTGAGTACATTCTTGAACGGCATCTTTTACATGTACAACATGTCAATGGACAAAACAAAGGTTGGTCAGATGACCGTGACAGGCACACTGCAGGCATGCTGCAATGTGTTGACCACTGCGACCACCAGCGGCCCTCGTCCCATGTCCTGCTGCTTCTTCATACATCAGCGGACTAATCTGCCTAATCTTCGCATGTCTTCAGACCTGCTATGGAAACGCAAACAATGGCCTGAAGGAACCTTTCAGTTCCTTGA
Source organism: Ophiodon elongatus (assembly GCA_016806645.1). Lineage (NCBI taxonomy): Eukaryota > Metazoa > Chordata > Actinopteri > Perciformes > Hexagrammidae > Ophiodon > Ophiodon elongatus. Next base: position 35,065 of record JACSYO010001521.1, read on the forward strand.
AAAGAAGTCACAGGACTCAAATCACTAGGAACTAGGTGGAAACGTTTTTGCACACAAAGAGATTAATTTCCTGTCATGAGTTTGGTCATGAACACCAACACAGTCCTGTTTGTTCATGTGTCCTAGTCCTCAAGAGGTCCTGGACATTGTTATCTGCTATTTCCACTATCCACCTCTTAATTTTGTTCTCACAGTCCACCAGATTGATGCATTTCACTTCAGAATATACACAATTTAGGGTTAAAATATACGTCACAGATATAAAAATTCTTACCAAAATAAAAAAAAATGAAACCAAATTATGGTGCAGTCTCAATTCTCACTATGCATTAAGACAGCACTACAAACTCAGTGTAGTGAGTGGTTCGGACACAGCCATGGAGAGAGAGAGAGAGAGAGATCATTTTGAAGCTGTCTGGACTCCTGCACTTCTTTCTTTCTCTGTTCTGAGCCAAAAACAACTTGAGTGACTCTCAGCACCTCATCCGTTACATGAGGCAGTCAGAGAGGGGTGGTAATGCTTTCGACTGGGACATAGGAAGCTAATAAAGTGGCCAGTGAGTGAGCATCATGCTGAGCTATTAACGAATACTTAATATGTATTCATTATTGGAGCTGAGTAAGCCGAGCTGATCCTTGACCTGCTATGGTTCATGGAGGGAGACTGTGGCTTAGTGGTGACCAGGGTCGTCCTTCAATCAGAGGATCGGCAGTTCAATTCCCAGCTCCACTAGTCCATGTCCATGGGCAAGACACTTAACCCTAAATGTCTCCCGTAGCTGTTACTACAGTGTGTGAATGTTAGCTACTCTTGATAGACAGGTGACACCTTAGCTCCTCCCATCAGTGGGTGAATGTTAGCTACTACTGATGGACAGGTGGCACCTTAGCTCCTCCCGTGAATGGGTGAATGATGTCATGTAGTGTTAAAGAGCTTTGAGTGGTCGGAAGACTAGAAAAGTGCTCTACAGGTCCATTTACCCATGGAGCTCAGCACAGCAGGAACTAATGAGAATAGCTTCCCGGCGCCTCACTCTGTGTTGTTGTCGGCACTTTCTGTTCTGGTTTTAGATCGGGTCTGACTATCCTCAGGTCCACATCACACACATTTTCATAATAAAGTCCTCCACATTGTGGGCAGACGTGGACATTTCAGATCGGGTCGAATGTTTTGGACCTGTGAAGACCTTTAGTCTTCTAGGTTTTCCTTGTCCATCCTAACAAGCCGGGGAGCAGCAGGCTACTGGCTCTCTCTGGAGCCACCTCAGACTACCCTTTCTGGGACTGGGCCATATGGCCTAGAAATAAAATCTCCAATCTTTTTTAATTCGGCCAGTTGTTTTTTCCCTCCTTGAAAACAACTAGAAAAGAAAAATGATTTAATCAAATAATTTTTTTTAACATTGAAAATTATTAAAAAAGGCAAACAAACAGATTCATTATTTTGCTATTGGGATTTATAAAGTGTTGGCCCTGGATGGATGGATGACTGCATGTGATTTCTGTTGGACTTTGAATGCTGCTGTGACCAGGTCTGGTCTTCCCAAAGACTGGGTCGCAGCACATAGGTGGGTCGCATTACCACATGGTCTTTTATATCTGCAGTACACCTTTCAGCCACATGAGGGAGCCTGAATGCTCGCATTGTTCTGATAACTATAACCTACTTACAACATTGGATTTCAATTCAATTCAATTTATTTTTGTATAGCCCAAAATCACAAATTACAAATTTGCCTCTGAGGGCTTTGAGGCAGATTTCTTATAAAAGGCTCGCGTACATTTGAATCAAGATGGTTAGGAAAGTTCATTTACTTATAAATCTTTTTATGATTTATAGATCAGGCCTTTTGTGAATGGGGTGGAGATGGTTTGTCCCCAGGAAACACTGCGCTACACGATAGTCAGAGCATTAATAGAGCAGCAAACAACTATTGTCAATATTACCTCAGCACAGAATGAAGTCCCTCTCCCTCAGTGTGTTGTTGTCAGAGCTGCATGCCTTTCAGTGTGTGTTAGTGCACGTGAGCGTGCTGCGCTGGTTAGCTCACGGTCGCCGCTATGCACCGCTCTCCTCCGGTGGTTACAGCAGATAGCGTGGCCTCGACCCAGGAGAACACTGTTAGCTCTGTCAGCACTGTTGTTGTTGTTAGCGCTGTCAGCACTGTTGTTGTTGTTGTTGTTAGCGCTGTCGGCACTGTTGTTGTTGTTTGCTCTGTCAGCGTTGTTGTTGTTGTTGTTAGCACTGTCAGCATTGTTGTTGTTGTTTGCACTGTCAGCGTTGTTGTTGTTTGCACTGTTAGCATTGTTGTTGTTGTTTGCTCTATCAGCACTGTTGTTGTTTGCTCTGTCAGCATTGTTGTTTGAACTGTTAACCCTGTTGTTGTTTGCACTGTCAGCATTGTTGTTGTTTGCACTGTCAGCACTGTTGTTGTTGTTTGCTCTGTCAGCACTGTTGTTGTTGTTAGCGCTGTCAGCACTGTTGTTGTTGTTGTTGTTGTTGTTTGCTCTGTCAGCGTTGTTTGCATTGTTAGCCCTGTTGTTGTTGTTGTTTGCACTGTTGTTGTTTGCTCTGTCAGCGTTGTTGTTTGCACTGTTAGCCCTGTTGTTGTTGTTGTTTGCACTGTTAGCACTGTTGTTGTTGTTTGCACTGTCAGCACTGTTGTTGTTAGCACTGTCAGCACTGTTGTTGTTGTTTGCTCTGTCAGCACTTGTTTGCACTGTCAGCATTGTTGTTGTTGTTTGCACTGTCAGCGTTGTTGTTGTTTGCATTCAGCACTGTTGTTGTTGTTTGCACTGTTAGCACTGTTGTTGTTGTTTGCTCTGTCAGCACTGTTGTTGTTAGCACTGTCAGCACTGTTGTTGTTGTTTGCTCTGTCAGCACTGTTGTTGTTAGCACTGTCAGCACTGTTGTTGTTGTTTGCACTGTTAGCACTGTTGTTGTGGTTTGCACTGTCAGCGTTGTTGTTTGCACTGTCAGCACTGTTGTTGTTGTTGTTGTTTGCACTGTTAGCACTGTTGTTGTTGTTTGCACTGTCAGCACTGTTGTTGTTGTTTGCACTGTCAGCGTTGTTGTTGTTTGCATTCAGCACTGTTGTTGTTGTTTGCACTGTTAGCACTGTTGTTGTTGTTTGCTCTGTCAGCACTGTTGTTGTTAGCACTGTCAGCACTGTTGTTGTTGTTTGCTCTGTCAGCACTGTTGTTGTTAGCACTGTCAGCACTGTTGTTGTTGTTTGCACTGTTAGCACTGTTGTTGTGGTTTGCACTGTCAGCGTTGTTGTTTGCACTGTCAGCACTGTTGTTGTTGTTGTTGTTTGCACTGTTGTTGTTGTTTGCTCTGTCAGCACTGTTGTTGTGGTTTGCACTGTCAGCGTTGTTGTTTGCACTGTCAGCACTGTTGTTGTTGTTGTTGTTTGCACTGTTAGCACTGTTGTTGTTGTTTGCACTGTCAGCACTGTTGTTGTTGTTTGCACTGTCAGCGTTGTTGTTGTTTGCATTCAGCACTGTTGTTGTTGTTTGCACTGTTAGCACTGTTGTTGTTGTTTGCTCTGTCAGCACTGTTGTTGTTAGCACTGTCAGCACTGTTGTTGTTGTTTGCTCTGTCAGCACTTGTTTGCACTGTCAGCATTGTTGTTGTTGTTTGCACTGTTAGCACTGTTGTTGTGGTTTGCACTGTCAGCGTTGTTGTTTGCACTGTCAGCACTGTTGTTGTTGTTGTTGTTTGCACTGTTAGCACTGTTGTTGTTGTTTGCACTGTCAGCACTGTTGTTGTTGTTTGCACTGTCAGCGTTGTTGTTGTTTGCATTCAGCACTGTTGTTGTTGTTGTTTGCACTGTTAGCACTGTTGTTGTTGTTTGCTCTGTCAGCACTGTTGTTGTTAGCACTGTCAGCACTGTTGTTGTTGTTTGCTCTGTCAGCACTTGTTTGCACTGTCAGCATTGTTGTTGTTGTTTGAAATGTTAGCACTGTTGTTGTGGTTTGCACTGTCAGCGTTGTTGTTGTTTGCATTCAGCACTGTTGTTGTTGTTTGCACTGTTAGCACTGTTGTTGTTGTTTGCTCTGTCAGCACTGTTGTTGTTGTTTGCTCTGTCAGCACTTGTTTGCACTGTCAGCATTGTTGTTGTTGTTTGCACTGTTAGCCCTGTTGTTGTTTGCACTGTTAGCACTGTTGTTGTTTGCACTGTTAGCACTGTTGTTGTTTGCACTGTTAGCACTGTTAGCACTGTTGTTGTTGTTTGCACTGTCAGCACTGTTGTTGTTGTTTGCACTGTTAGCACTGTTGTTGTTGTTTGCACTGTCAGCACTGTTGTTGTTGTTTGCGCTGTTGGCACTGTTAGCTGCAAGCCGCTGGCTCAGCAGTCGCCATGTTGAGAGTGGAGGCACTAGATATGTACCTTTTGTACCATGTCCATCAACAGGGCTGTTGTCGGGGGCAGAATAAACGTGTCCTCAGAGACAGGTCTCTGTCAGGATGAAGAGTTTAGGATTGTTCAATTTCTTTTGGATAATCCCAAAACACATGTAACAATGTTCCTTTTGTCATTTTAACATCCGCCACGGAACTGAAACATTGATGAAACCAAATCCAAGCTCATGAAACCTGAAAGTCATCCTCCTTTCCCCTCCTTCTCTCTTCCTTTCTGACGGCATCTAAAAAAAATGTGTTGTTATAAAAGAATAAAACATATCAGTGGAAACCTATCTGGATCTTATATATGTAAAAAAAAAAAAATAAAAAAAAAAAAGAAAATAATATATATATATATATATATATATATTGTACAAAGTTTATCACATTTCTATCCAGATTTGTCTCAAAGCAATGTATATCCTTCTGTCTGAATCAGGCCTTCTTGACTCCTGAGGCTCCTTCAGAGGGCTCCTTCAGAGGGCTCCTTCAGAGGGTTCCTTCAGAGGGCTCCTTCAGAGGGCTCCTTCAGAGGGCTCCTTCAGAGGGCTCCTTCAGAGGGTTCCTTCAGAGGGCTCCTTCAGAGGGTTCCTTCAGAGGGTTCCTTCAGAGGGCTCCTTCAGAGGGCTCCTTCAGAGGGCTCCTTCAGAGGGTTCCTTCAGAGGGCTCCTTCAGAGGGCTCAGATGAAGGTTAACCTGCTGCTGTCGGACCTTTAGAGACTGACCCGCAGACCTCCCCAGTGGATACTGTGTTCAGGCTGAGTAGGTCTCAGTGGGGGGGTTGGATGGGAGCGTGAATGGGAGTGCGTTGAAGGTGAAAGCGGGTCAGTGAGGACAGAATGCATAATGAAGTGAGGTCGTCACAGCCGAGGGGCCGAGAGGCTTTCTACTAAAAACATGAAGTCCAACAAATGTGTTCCCCAGCACCGTGGAACCTTACGAATATACGTTGAGGTTATATATGTTTCCTTGAATATGTTATTATCTGTCGTGGTGACCCTCACATGAGGTCAGTTAAGATTGATGTGTGGACCACAGATGTTATAAGGTGTTATACGTGTCTTTTAACTTTTGTCTTGTTTACATGATTTTAGTGAATTCAGAGGATGACATCGCTCTTACAGCTTAATGGAGTTAAACTCAGCAAATGTTTTCTGTCAAATGTTTTCACATTCTACCCTTTTGTGTCGTTGTCATTCCACCTATAATATACAGTAATTTATATTGTAAATTGTAGGTGGAGGGCAGTTTTATGTGGCACGTTTTGGATAACGAGAGGTTCTGACTCTGATGGTGAGGCAGGGAGAGAACGACCGAGCCACTGCCATTGATTGATACCATGCAGCACCAAAAAGAGTGCGACCAGATAATGTACCGGTACCACCGTAAACCTGAAAAGTCAGTATGGAGCCCTGTATTAGGACAAGAAAATATATATTTTTTTCATTTATTTTCACACTTATTTGTTTCACATCAAGAAAAGTGAACTCCTGAGAGAGCTTTCACAGTGACGTCCATGGTTGGATTCCAGCTGTCGACCTCTCTGGATGTCATGTCCCTCTCTTCTCTTGTGTCTGCCTTTCACTCAGAGGTCAAATCTTACATAATTTTACAAAAGCAAAGTTAGAAATGTGTGATGATGGGAATATATATCTCTAAGCCAGGACATTTTTAGGAAAAGGTGTAGACGTTTGCCAGAAAAGAGGAGGAAGCCATAAATAATTCCAGATGCCCAATCTAGTTTTAAAAATCTTCCAGAAGTTTCCGTAGCGAACAAGCAGCTGAGCCGTGTTGTCCTTCTGCTTCTATCGCAGTGACAGTGAACTACACCTGTAAACTGCTCCTGGGACAAGTGCCAGCATGAACAGTAATAGAGCCTCAACACAGGGACACATAAATGGAATGCAGCCATTGTTAAAAGGTCCCCTCCTCCCAGAGAGAGACTGAGAGCAGTGGTGGTTAGGATCCAGTAGATGCTGAGAACTCTCTTTGTCTAAAACTCAGTAAGAGCCTCACAAGTAGTCCCTCTCTTCTCGTTTGAAATTCTACTGCTTTTCTTATCAGAGAGGCATTGGTTACCAACCCATTCTCACTTCCAACTCATCTAGTACCGACCCCTGGTCAGTGGCCGAGGCCCCCGTTAGCGTCTGTCTGAGCTGCAACGGTGAGATGAGGGACCAGTGAGCGGCTGGCTGAGCGAGTCAGGTGACTGGGACAGGTGTGAAAGTCTGGGGGCATATGGTGGATGGGTGGAGAATGGCAAGGCCAGAGAGGGGAGCTGCACAGAAGTGTGAATGTGGCTGGAAGGAGGGACAGAGAGGCACAATGTGTCACGCATGGTGCTTTGTTTTCTTCACTGCACGTTGTTCTCTCTCCTCATGTATCTCTAGGTTTTCCTTGTCCGTCCTAACAAGCCGGGGAGCAGCAGGCTACTGGGCTGCTGCCACCGAGACCCGACCCCGGGGTCGGGTCTCGGTGGCAGCAGCCCAGCAGGCTGACCCAGGCTTCCCTCTCACATGCAACATGTTCCAGCCCGTTCTGGGGGATCCCGAGGCGTTCCCAGGCCAGCTGGGAGATATAATCCCTCCAGCGTGATCTGGGTCTTCCCTGGAGTCTCCTACCAGTTGGGCCTGGAAAACCTCCAGTGAGAGGCGCCCAGGAGGCATCCTCATTAGATGACTCCTTTTGATACGAAGGAGTAGCGCCTCAGCTCCAAGTTCCCTCCTGATGTCCGAGCTCCTTACCCTATCTCTAAGGCTGAGCCCGGCCACCCTACAGAGGAAAGTAATTTCCTTACCCTAGCTCTAAGGCTGAGCCCGGCCACCCTACAGAGGAAACTCATCTCCTTACCCTAGCTCTAAGGCTGAGCCCGGCCACCCTACAGAGGAAACTCATCTCCTTACCCTATCTCTAAGGCTGAGCCCGGCCACCCTACGGAGAAAACTCATTTCGGCCGCTTGTATCCGAGACCTCATTCTTTCGGTCACGACCCAGAGTTCGTGACCATAGGTGAGAGTCGGAACGTAGACCGTCCGGTGTAGCGCCTGTTTTACTGCTGCAGCCGCACCGATCCACCGGTCGATCTCCCGCTCCATCTTACCCTCACTCGCGAACAACACCCTGAGATACTTGAACTCCTTCGCTTGAGGTAGGCACTCCGTCCCCACCTGGAGGGAGCAATCCACCGGTTTCTGGCAGAGCACCATGGCCTCAGATTCGGAGGTGCTTACTCTCATCCCCGCCGCTTCACACTCGGCTGCAAAATCGCCCCAGTGAATGCTGGAGGTCATCGTCCGAAGAGGCCAACAGGACCGCATCATCTGTGAACAGCAGAGAGGCGATCCTGAGACCCCCGAACATGATGTTCTCCACCTCTCGGCTGCGCCTAGATATCCTATCCATGAAAGTCACGAACAGGACCGGTGATGAAGGGCAGCCCTGGTGGAGGCCAACACCCACCGGGAACGTGTCTGACTTATTGCCGAGAATACGAACACAGCTCCTACTACAGTTGTTTATAGACCGGATGGCCAGTTGCAACGGGTCCGGCACCCCATAGTCCCGTAGCACCCCCCACAAAAAAAACAGAGGGACCCGGTCGAAAGCCTTCTCCAAGTCCACAAAGCACATGTAGACTGGTTGGGCAAACTCCCAGGACCCCTCCAGTAGTCTTGCGAGGGTAAAGAGCTGGTAAATGGACCTGTACTTGTATACTTCCGACCACTCAAAGCACTTTAACACTACATGACATCATTCACACACTGATGGGAGGGGCTAAGGTGCCACCTGCCCATCAGGAGTAGCTACCATAGCACAGCTACGGGAGCAATTTGGGGTTAAGTGTCTTGCCCAAGGACACATCGACATGGGCTAGCTGAGCCAGGGATCGAGCCGCCAATCCTCTGATTGAAGAACGACCCTGCTCACCACTAAGCCACAGTCGCCACCTGTCCACTGTTACACGACCGGGACGGAATCCACACTGCTCCTCTTGAATCTGAGGTTCGACAATCGGTCGGATCCTCCTTTCCAGACCGAATACACATGAGTTCAAAAGCAGTGGCGGCTGGCCAATAGAGGGCCATGGAGCCTGGCCCCACCTTGAGCCACAAAAAAAATATATTAAAAAAAATATATATATAAAAAACAAATATAATAATAATAATAATAATAATAATAAATTATACAAATTATCAATATTTGTGTATTTGAAATATGGAATATAGCCAGTAATATTTGTAAAATAGGATATCTGCGCAAAATATATGCTTTTCCTGCACGTCCTCTCCACCTGTCTGCGTGTCTCAACTGACGAGAACGCGCAGCTTGGGGCCAAATCGGTTTGGCCCAAAAGAGGCGGGTCTAAGAAGCAGTTTAGCCAATTACTGATAAAAGATATAAATGAGTGACATACAATTTAGCCAATCAGCGTCCTAAAATAGATTCAGCTTGGGGCCAAAGTCGTTTGGCCCAAAGCCAAGCACGAGCACTACTCTTCCAAGAAGACCCAACCCTAAAGGTGCGTTGACACCAAAAGTGTCGCGTGAGTTTACTCGCCGGACTATTTGTGGTTATTTCGCGTCATTCGCTTTTTCGCACTAGATGCGCTGCCAGATAGGGGGCGTGGTTTATCTCCGTGGAAGTAGTTCATTTTCGCCATCACCATGGAAGAAATAATCACTATTTATGCTTTGTACTTGTTGTGGAAGTCCCACAAAAAACATGTCTGTCAGAAAAACATGCAGGTTTCCTCACCACACTGATTGGGTGTTTCCCCAACAAACAAGGTGGCAAACAGGGGCATCTTAATATATAAACATGTTCTATTAGATTATATATATATGTGATTTATATTATATGATTTATATATTTTATTATAATATATTTGATATTTATATTATATTATTTGTATGATATGGTATTTATATATCATATTATACTGAATATTATTACATGATATATATATTAATATACTGAATTGTATGAATAAGATGTCCTTATTATGTCAAAGTGTTGGAATAAATGTTAAATATTTAACTGCAAAGTAGTAATGCGTGTTTGATACCTTTTTTTGCATTGAATCATACTGGGATGTTTGCTGAAATTGATTGGATGGCCCTACCAAAAAAAATGTCCACCAGCCACCACTGTTCAAAAGTAATTAGAACACTTCAAAGAGGTGTGTCATGGCAAATTGACAACTCCTTCATCAGTGAATATTTGAAATAAAAGTACAATTGTACCAGTCTAATCTAGTTTTATCTAGTCTAATCTAGTTGTATCTAGTCTAATCTGGTCTAAACTAGTTTTATCTAGTCTAATCTAGTTTGATCTAGTCTAATCTAGTCTAATCTAGTTGTATCTAGTCTAATCTAGTTTGATCTAGTCTAATCTAGTCTAATCTAGTTGTATCTAGTCTAATCTAGTTTTTTCTAGTCTAATCTAGTTGTATCGAGTCTAATCTAGTTGTATCTAGTCCAATCTAGTTGTATCTAGTCTAATCTAGTTGTATCTAGTCCAATCTAGTTGTATCTAGTCTAATCTAGTTGTATCTATTCTAATCTAGTCTAATTTAGTTGTATCTAGTCCAATCTAGTTGCATTAATCTAGTTTAATCAATTGGGTGTCTCTTCACTGCACCTTGCTGTCTTTTAATGAGTTGCATATGTTCTCTCTCTCTCTCTCTCTCTCTCTCTCTCTCTCTCTCTCTCTCTCTCTCTCTCTCTCTCTCTCTCTCTCTCTCTCTGTCTCTGTGTGTGTGTTTTCACCATGGTGTGGGTGTGTGTGGATATCTACTGTAAGCCCATACCTCTTCACTTAAACCTGCATCTGTGTGTCTGTGTCAGAGTCCTCTCACCGACCAGTAATCAGGAAACATAGTGTAGCCATTGCTAGTGAGCTGCTCTGTGGGCTGCAACCTTTTTTATCTTTCAACCTATATTTGTTCTGTGGCGTCTGTCTCGGGGTGGCTGTAGCTCAGCCGGTACAACGGGTTGTCCTTTAACCTCTAGGGTGGAGCTTCAATCTTGGGCCAGGTCTGCATGTTGAAGGGTCCTCGAGCAAAACACTGAACCCCAGGTTGCTCCACAAGTGCTTACATTTACATTTGGGCTAATTGGCACCATTGACAGTCAGCCAAATTAGCTTCTGTTTGCAGTGTAGCCAGATATCTATCACTGGATTACTTTGATACTGAGGAAAACTTAAACACATAATGCATCTGCAAAACAACATAGTACAGACTCCATAATATATAATAATCCAATGCTGCACACAAGTATCCTGGTTCCAGACCACAGATAGCAAGTTGCCTCGGGACTTTCATAAAAAATAGCAACATAAAAATGGCCACAAAAAGCATGGATGAGATCGACACAGCTGTACATTTGGTTGTAAGTCAACTTCCAGACATAACTAGGGATTTCACAAAACCAGAATATTAGTAGTCGATACCAATATCAGGAATTTCACAACTGTCGATACCCAATTTCAATACCACCAAATTTTAATAGACAACATTTGAGCACATCATGGTAAAGTTATAATTCCCATTTGCCCAATACTAATATTTACAGAATAGATCTTGAAGGCGTCATAATGTATCTCAATGTAACGTCTGTTGATGTCAACGGTCTGCTCCATTTCTTAGCCAAGCAGGACTGTGCTGCCCACCGGCTGCTAACAGCTAATGCTCCTAGCTCCGCTTGTGCCGCTTTCAACACATATTGTTCACGGTTGTTCAAAATGTAGTGTTATGAGAAAGGTCAGATTACAGATCTTCACGTCTCATCCAATGATCACCGCCCATAGCCACACAAACTTCCCCTAAATCCAGCCGTTATCTTTCTCCTAACGCGAGAGAAGAGAGACAAACTATTTCCAGGCTCCAGAATGACTTCTGACTGATGACCTCGTGTCCATGTGGGTCACTAACTGTTTACTGTTATGAGCCTTTTACAGGCCCAAGCTGTTTGGTGCCGTAAACAGTTCATGCAGCGGTGAATGACATCAGCGCTTGTTGCCGTTCGAGATGGCACGCTGGCAGGCCGTGTGTGTGTGTGTGTGTGTGAGTGTGAGAGTGTGAGAGAGAGTGTGTGTGAGAGAAGACACATGATCAAACACTCCATTGTTAAACAAACACACAGCCATGATGAATTTTTAACTCAAACACTCACACACAGAAAGGGAAGGAAAACACAAACTAGGGACTCTTGGTGGGACCACCAAGCTAGTGGTTTGTTTGGCAAAGAAAAACACACACACACACACACACACACCTCATGTAAGTATATCTTGTGTCTTATGCTACGGTCTCTGTATCTGTTTGTTTTTCTGTTATTTCTGGCCATGAAACGGAGACATTTAAAGAAACTGATCTTCACAGAGGATCAGCAGCCAAGAACATCTGTGCTGCCTACGTCTAGTTCTAACTGTATCTGTCAGACCATAAAGATTTCAACACGTTTTTAAATGGTCCATGCCACTTGGACAGGAGCACTCAAAGTAGTAAACTGGTGGCCTGTAGAGGGTTTATGAATGGGAGGTCACCAGTATAAAACCACAGACCAGTTTGGGATATGGGCGTTAGAGAACTACAGCAGTGAAGCTGTTCAGCCTCCAGATGAGGACATATATATTGGCATATTGTCACTGTCTGAAGTCAAAAGGAACACGTGAGCAGACAGTTTTCATGTGAAGCAGACACGGAGCAACACCATCATTCATTAGGAGCCATGTTTGTGTCTACATGATGCATGAAAGTTTAATATACATATTCATTCAATACCTCTGGTTTGGTCTCCACCAACTCCTGAAAAAAAACAAAAAAACACAACAACGCTCCACTATGTTCACCGGCTGCTCTCTGACTGTGTCTGCCAGCTGCTGAGCAGGTGGAGCACCACAAGTTGCTGCAACAAGGTTGATGAGAGCAGCGTGAGACACAAACTAGACTCAGAAGCTCCGTGAGGTCAAGATGAACTTCAGAGCTGGTGATAATTCTCAGTGAAGAAGATCGTGAGACGATAGTGTTACTTCGACCGGCTCTCCCGGTTTCAGCAGTTGGGTTGGGCTCATTCCTCCCCTGCCGGTGGCTAGCAGCCGGTGGCTAGCAGCCGGTAGCTAGCAGCCAGTAGCTAGCAGCCGGTAGCTAGCAGCTGCTGTTTGCATAACGGATGGCTGTGAAATGAGATGGTATGGACCCAGTAGTGGAGGGGAAAGGCTGCTTTTGGTTTGGAGCAGGAGGCCGTCTCTTACCCGTTGCCCCTTGAACAAAAAGGAGTAGCAGTAGTGTACACAGCCTTCGTGGGCCTCAGTGCAAACAGACTGATTTGACCAGGAGTTATAGCGCCCCCTGTTGGGTTATTCATCGTGATGAATGCATGCGGTTGAGATAAGTGCAGGAGCGCGGGAGCATCAGCTGGACAAAGTGGCAAGCTGTCTTCTAGAACAGATGAAAATGAGGAACAGTGTAAGAGGCTCAAAGGAAAATGACAGGATATCATATCTTAGATATGATATTTGAGTTGATTGTCATTTCATCATGTCACTATCAGTTAGTATCTTATGGCATCTGTCATGTAGGTTTTTCACAAGCTACTCTGTTTCCTTTGGATAATATAATATAATATAATGTAATATAATATAATGTACTTTAATATACTACAATGTAATATAATGTAATGTAATATAATATAATGTACTATAATATTCTATAATGTAATATAATATGACATAATATAATATAATGCAATGTAATGTAATATAATATAATGTAATGCCAATGTAAATAGTCTTTTGTCTCAATAATAAAATGTGCTCGTTATGTCTCAAAGGAACTAAAGTCAAATAACGACAGCAATGGAATCATAGACAGCTGTACATATGAAACATTATATATTTTATTATGGTGACTATAATGTCTTAAGAAGCACGTTGGCTCTCCCGTCTTCGATGTGCTGTGTGTTTGAGTATCTGACAGGTCTTTTCCACGTCTGCTGCGTCTGATAGTTTAACCATCTGTGTTCAGAGTTCCCCTCCAGCAATGCTCCACTGGCTCCGCTTCCTTTTCGGAAAATTAGGTTTGCTGGCTTTTTGTGTTTGTTCTCAATTTTACTGCTAAAAATGTATATGTTTTCTTATTTTTAAAAAAATGCCTGAAACGTTGTTGGTGTGGTCGTGGTCCCCGATCAGGAGGCCCTTTCTACCTGTGTGAGACCATGTCAGCCGTTATTTCTTCATCAAACAAAAATCTCTTTCTACAAACAAGTGAGGAAAGCATGTTTGGGGAATGGGCCTCATTTTGTTGAAATGATCACACCAGTCAGACTTTTCTTCTTATTTGGTGATACTGTCACTCGTCATTCCAGAAAACTGTCAGAAACACACCATGTGAGCAAAGGACTAATGAAATAATGGAAATATACAAAGAAGCACAATTTAACTTAGCCCACTTACGACTGTAGCTCAGTGGTAGAGCAGGCTCGTCCTTCAATCAGAGGATCGGTGGTTCGATCCCCGCCTCCACTATGTCCATGTCTATCCTTGGGCCAGACACTTAACCCTTGATGGTGCATGGCTCCTTGCATGGTAGCTCCTCCCATAAGTGTGTGAATGGGTGAATGATGACAACTAGTGTGCAAGAGCTTTGAGTGGTCGGAAGACTAGAAAAGAGATATGTACAGACCATTTAATAGTTTTCCCAAAAAGATTTTTCATATCTGTTGGACCTCATCTGCAGATGGAAATTGCATCTTCCATCTTCTGATTAAGACTCTGCGATGCAGATAAAAGTGCAGGAAAAGCTCGTCAGTGGAGCATTTTATTAGATAGTAGATGTTTTTGTGTAGAGTGACATTAACAAGGTTTCTGTCTGAATTATAAGACCATTTAGACCTCAACATGTATCTGGATATTTAACTTAATATCATAAGTCACCACTAATCTACGGTATCTTTTTCATTTTAGACAGCTTCACAGTTTAGCTTAGATTCATGAGCAGCAACACATCTTCACATCCAGTAGACAGCCGAGAGACACAACGCCCTCACAGTGAGATGAAGAGCTCAGAGCTCAGACGTAGAGCCCACAGAGACAGAAGAGTGTCAGTGGCTGACATCACACAGCACCGCTCTCTGGTTTCAAGCTTTGGGGAGTCTCATAGTCCCAAATATCACCTGAGTTGTCTGGCAGCTGTCTGACTTTTCATCTGCCATGGTAGTGTTGACGTTGGCCTCAACATGTCGCTGTCTGCTGCTTTGTCCAGCTTGTTATTGATCTGTAGTCCAATATTTGAAATGTCCATGGGTGCTGTCACACCTAACCCACTGTGGAGTGGATCCACTAAACTGTGGTACGTTTGGTTGGTCGGGTTGATGTGTTCATGCTCACCAAACCAAACAACTGTGAGAGCCACCGTCTCAGGTCATCTGGGTTCGCTATCAGTTGTAATGGTAAATGGACCTGTACTTGTATAGCGCTTTTCTAGTCTCCCGATCGTGTTGTCCCAGTAGTGAGAATTATCATACCTACGTGGTGAACTCAAAGTATCAAAGCACAGAGTCAAATTAAGATAAATTAATGAGCTGTGGCCTGAAAATAAAATTCTTGGACATGTTGCTGCAACCAGGGGAACTTTAAGTATTTTGCAAGGAGGCATCTCAACAAAATAGCTCACAATATGTATTTATTACAAAAAGTGTTGTCATTTGGATGTGCTCAGCTTATAGTTCTCTACATAGGAGTCTAGTGAGGAGGGAGTAGCCGGAGTAGTGAGCGAAAGAGAGATTTAAGACACAACCCATGATTCTCTTCCATCTCCTAGTTCAGTGTTCATGTGCATGATTTTAAACCTTTGTTATGGAAGGCCTTCACACATCGGGGGAGTTTCTTTTGTGTGATTTAATTCACACGTCAAAAGAGTTCTTTGAACTGTTGTTTTTGTCGTGAGAACTTTCACACAGAACACAAATATTAGGCAAGAAAAAGGCATCAAACAGTCCAGTCGTGCCGAACAGGTTGATTTGCACAACAACACAGAAGCTCCTTGGTCTTCACCAGGTTGGCAAACTTTATTACTGTTTCAAGCTTGACAAAGGCAGCGCAGACCACATCCACCCCTTCTGTTCTTATCTTTCACAATAAAAGCCCTGGAGATATACGCCGTGTAAATGTTTATCAGAGGGAACTGAAATTAAGCTTTGATGCAACATATTTGCAGTATTCCAGTATTTCTCATTTTTCTGACGTTTATGCGTGATCCCCCGGTGTGTAAATAATACAGTTAAGGTGTGTGTGTGTGTTCTGGCAAGAACAATGAAAGCACAATCCAATGTCACAATTCATTGTCATGCAAAATAAAAGACATTGAAGCTCCTACCTTGGGACAAAAGTAATTTTGCCATCAAGTGTCCATTATGTCCAAAAGTTATGTAAGACAGCAGTCCCCAACCTTTTTTGCGCCACGGACCGGTTTTGTGTGAGACAATATTTTCACGGACCGGCCTTCAAGATGTGGGGATAACTACGACAAAATAAAATGATACGACCGGCATAAAAACAAATATAAAGTGCATCAAAAATACAACTCACCACTTCGCCGAATTATCGCCAAATATTATGCAAAGCGGGCGCATGGGAATCACCTGTAGCGATAGACCCGTATTTTAAGTAAGGCTCCTGGTCTTTTCAATGCAGCTTTCTTTTTCTTGGAAGTCGTAGGCTTTTCCACTCAAGAAGCTCTCCAAAGGCACCTGTTTTTTATTCATTTTTACTCGCTTGTGGGCTTAATCTTTTGGGTAACGTGTCACGTGACCGAGACGAGCGTCTTGCCATGTGTCAAGAGGCACAGACTCACAGACGAATTTATGCGGTAATTTTTCAAAATAAAACATCTTTCAGACCTTGATAATCAAACCTTTTTTTCATTCATTCTTTGTGCGGCCCGGTACCAAGGGACCCACGGACCGGTACCGGTCTGCGGCCCGGTGGTTGGGCACCTCCAACCACGCTCCTCTTTTTCTTGGTACTGCCCTGTTAAACACACAATGCCGGCCATCTGGAATTGTGTATTTTAGTTGAATGTTGATCAAATCCAAGACAAGAAGGTCTGTCTCTGTACTGAGTGAAATTCCACACACACACACACACACACACACACACACACACACACACACACACAGCACTGAGCTTAATACTCAGAAACAAATAACTCAGTATTTTATGGCAGCAGAAGTTATTTCCTTTACTGATCATATTACTCACATCTTCTTTTCTTCACTCTTGTATTCTGCAAACAATCACCAAGCAGAGAGCCACAAGCGTGTGTCAGCACACTACTGCCATCGTGCCGTCGGTACGAGTACTCAAGTACTTAACATGCTTTTTATGAGCCATGCCAGCAGCACGTATTCCCTGTTAGCAATGCCAGTCTGTGGTCTGTCACTTTGGTTCAGACTGACATGGAAGTGGTTTCAGATATTCATTGTCCCCAGTGGATGAACCTTAATGACTCTGGGGACCCCCTGACTTTTCACTTGTCCTATGAAATATCTCAACAAAATTAATTAAAAGTAAATTAGTTTCCAACATTCATGTTTCCCACAAAATTAGTCCCTATTGACTTTGGTAACCCCCTGACTTTTCCTCAACTGGCTCATTCATTAGTTGCTTAGCTACTAGCTGACTGTCAGCATCACGTTCATACATATCTCTTCTCTGGCTACTTTGATGGTAACTTCAGGTTTCATGCTA
Organism: Ophiodon elongatus; assembly: GCA_016806645.1. Taxonomy (NCBI): domain Eukaryota; kingdom Metazoa; phylum Chordata; class Actinopteri; order Perciformes; family Hexagrammidae; genus Ophiodon; species Ophiodon elongatus. The sequence goes on from JACSYO010001521.1 coordinate 52,223, forward strand.
GGAATGATTATGAAATGAAGACCTATCCTGAAATATTTTCACTGAAGAAATCTCTAGTCGATTTCAACTACACACAGATCAGGATGGATGATGACATTGATTTTCTAAAGCAAAAACAATGCCCAGTAGTACTTAGTGCAAAGGTTACAGGTACAATGCTCAAAGGAACCCAAAAGCACGACACAGAGACAGATTAACAAGGACAGTTCGTTTGCTGGAGTTCAGGCAGGGTCAAAACCAGGAGATCAGTCACACTGTCAAACAAATCCAAAAAGGGGCAGGCAGGGTCAGGCTTAGTAGCAAAGAATAACACAAGGCATCTGGCAGGGAACAAGTGGAAGGGCTTAACTAGTGAGGGACTGATGAGGGGATGTGCTGCAGGTGAAATGGGCGTGGAGGACCAGGTGAAAGGGAATGAGAGCTGATGCGGTTAAAGTGGGAGGACCTGAAATGACAGGAGAGTTAGAAAACAGGCAGGTGGGGTGAAAACAAGCTAGGATGTGGTGGAATGTGTGACATTTAGGAGGGTAAAGAGTACTACAGTTAGGTAGAAGTACCATTACCCTTTACTTTTTTATTAAGCCATCCTATTTATTAGTAGGATTTTGCATCTTTTAGCGCATTGATCCCACAAACTCTGTTAACTTATTATTATTGAAGGCCATGTTGTAAAGGGACAATAAGAAAGAACATCCACACATGGATTCATGTGTCAAAGAATTTTAATAAACTGCGATGTAAATCAGCTTGCAGAGACTTGAAACTTGCATGAGCATTCAATTCCTCAGAGGGCTTTACAATCTGTACACATACGACATCCTCTGTCCCAGAACCTCTCATCGGTTCAGGAAAAACTCCCCAAAAAACCCTTAAGGGGAGAAAAAGGGAAGAAACCTTCAGGAGAGACACAGAGGAGGATCCTCTATCAGGATGGACAGAAGTACAGGAGATGTCATGTGTACAGAATGAACAGCATAACAGAGTTACAACACATTCAATGGATATGACAGAGATTATTCATGTAATGAGAGTAGTAGGATGACAAAAGAGTTACATCTACCAATAATAACAGCAACAGTGGATGTAGTAGATTAATAATGATAATAAAAGCAGTAATGGTATTGGTAATAGCAACTAATAATTATAATGATAGTAGCAGTTGGTGTGAGGGAGGACCAGGGTCCAGATAAAACCACGATCCATGTAAACCTGTGCATTCATAGAGGCATCACTGTAAGTTGGCTGCTGAAGACAGGATCCGGTCCATGGGACTGAATATGTATTATGTTTGCTGCATGCAATGACATATGAAGCAAACATAACAACAAACACGTAGGTGATACAGGAATATAACAATATGTTCAGGAGTACAGTGCCCTGGCTACATGAACCTGTCGACATGTAGACACGACTCCTTTGATTTCACCAGCAAGAACCACACCATTAACAAGGTACATTTAAACTATTTTAATAACGAAAGATGATTGGTGTGCGAGGCTTGAAACTTGCTTGTAGTTCGTCCGTTTGCTGGCTGTGTTTCGAGGAGGCTTTGGTAGGTATTATGCCGTAACACCAGGGCACGGCAGACCCAGTCAGGACCCTCAGAAGACGATAAAAGAGGAAGAGAGAAACAAGGTGGGAGGGAGGGAGGGGTGCAGTAAGCGAGAGACAGAGGCTGCAGTCGAATAGTCCAAAAATGTCTTCCTGACGTCTATCCCTCACCACTTTTCCTTGACCTTTGTAGAAAACGTCACAGGGTCAAGGAAAGCTGGGAAGGAGAATTCATGAGAAGTTAGGAAAAGATTACTGCGGTGTTTGGAGAATCTGACTCCACTTTTACTAAGCTACGTAGTTATGATGCAGTTATGACGGCAGTCGCATGTTAGTGATATTGGTCTGCAGCGGTAAAAACTACTACAAAACCTAATACCTATCACCTATTACCTATCACCTATCACCTATCACTTATTACCTATCATATGTTACCTATCACCTATTACCTATCATCTAATACATATCACATATTACCTATCACCTATCACATATTACCTATTACCTAAATTATTACATATTACTTATCACATATTACTTATCACATATTACCTATTACCTATCACCTATTACCTATCACATGTTACCTATCACCTATCACCTATTACCTATCACCAATCACATATTACCTATTACCTAAATTATTACATATTATCTATCACATATTACTTATCACATATTACCTATCACTTATCACCTATCACCTATTACTTATCACCTATTACTTATCACCTATTACCTATCACCTGTTACCTATCACCTGTTACCTATCACCTAATACCTATCACCTAATACCTATCACATGTTACCTATCACATGTTACCTATCACCTATTACTTATCACCTATTACTTATCACCTATTGCTTATCACCTATTGCTTATCACCTATTGCTTATCACCTATTGCTTATCACCTATTACTTATCACCTATTACCTATCACCTATCACCTATCACATGTTACCTATCACCTATTACCTATTACCTATCACATATCACCTATCACATGTTACCTATCACATATCACCTATCGCCTATCACATGTTACCTATCACATATCACCTATCACATGTTACCTATCACCCATCACATGTTACCTATCACCTATCACCTATTACTTATCACCTATCACCTATCATATGTTACCTATCACCTATCACATATTACTTATCACCTATCACATATTACCTATTACCTATCACCTATCACATAAATTATTACATATTACTTATCACATATTACTTATCTATTTATTTATTTTCGTACTCTGTCCATCCTGGGAGAGGGATCCTCCTCTGCTGCTCTCCTGAAGGTTTCTTCCATTTTTCTCCCTGTTGAAAGGGTTTTTTTTGTGGGAGTTTTTCCTGAATCGATGAGAGGTTCTGGGACAGAGGATGTCATTGTGTGCAGATTGTAAAGCCCTCTGAGGCAAATTTGTAATTTTGGGCTATACAAAAATAAATTGAATTGAATTGAATTGAATCTATTACCTATCACATGTTACCTATCACCTATCATCTATTACCTATTACCTATCAACTATCACCTATTACTTATCACCTATCACCTATTACTTATCACCTATTACCTATCACCTATCAGATGTTACCTATTACCTATCACCTATCATATATCACCTATCACATATCACCTATCACATGTTACCTTTCACCTATCACCTATTACCTATTACTTTTCAACTATTACATATTACCTAATACCTATTACCTATCCCCTATTACCTATCACATGTTACTTATCACATGTTACTTATCACCTATCACATGTTACCTATCACCTATCACATATCACCTATCACCTATCACATGTTACCTATCACCTATCACATATAAAATATTACATATTACTTATCACATATTGCTTATCACCTATCACCTATCACATATTACCTATCACCTATCACATGTTACTTGTCACCTATCACATATCACCTATCACATGTTATCACATGTTAAGCTCTGAGGGCCCGCACCGGGTACAGTAGCCTTGACCTCTCTTCACCTGGTGGGGGGTCAAACTGTGCAAGCTGGGTAGGCTGGTTGAGATACGAGCGTTTCAGCACCTTCGGGAGAAACGCTGCGTTGGGCCACAGTGTGACGCCCGAGCCATCTGGGTTCCACCTCAGGCACGATTCACTCACTGACAGGGCGTGTAGCTCGCCTACTCGCTTTGCCGAAGTGATGGCCAGGAGAAAAACAGTCTTCGCCGACAGCCATCTCAGCTCTGCCTCTGCCAAAGGTTCAAAGGGAGGCGAGCATAGGGTGTCCAGAACCACGGGTAAGTCCCATGCGGGGGGCCTTCGGGGCGCTCGGGGGGTGCAGCCGCCGAGCCCCTTTTAAGAAGAGGGACACCAGTCTGTGGCTTCCTACCGTGTCATTGCCGACCTTAGCATGCTGCCAAGAAATAGCGGCCACGTACACCCTCAGGGTAGAGGGAAACCGGCCCTTATCTAGGAGGGACTGCAGAAACTCGAGTACGGCAGGCACAGGGCACTGTACTGGGTCTCTGTTGTGAACCGCACACCAGTCAGAAAACAGCCTCCACCTGCACTCATACTCTGGCATTCAGAATAGTCTTTCTGACTGGTTCTGTGCAGCCACTCAGCAGCCGGTCGGGCCCTCCAGGGGCCAGACCCACAGTTGAAGGCGGCTGGGATTGGGATGCCAGATCCGACCCTCTAGCTGTGACAGGAGGTCCCTCCTGCCAGGGAGGTGCCATGGCGTCCCGCGGCAGAGTCTGTGCAACAGGGAGAACCAAGTCCTGGCTGGCCATAAAGGGGCCACCAGCAGAAGTCTGTGGCCCTGTTGAAGAACTCTGATAAGCGTTGGCAAGATCAGAGGAAATGGGGGAAAGGCATAAAGAAGACCCTCTGGCCACGTGTGAGCCAGGGCATCTTGACCCAGAGGACTGGTACTCTCCATCAAGGAGAACCAGTGGGGGCAGTGGGTCGACATCTCCGAGGCAAAGAGATCTACCTCTGCCCTGCCGAAGAGACATTACATTACCCTACGTTTAGCTGACGCTTTTACCCAAAGCGACTTACAATGAGTGCATTCATCATACACTGATGACAGTGGCTACCATGCAAGGTGCCGCTTAGGTGCCAAGGTTTAAGTGTCTTGCCCAAGGACACATTGGCATAGACTAGTGGAGCTGGGGATCGAACCACCGATCCTCTACTCTACCACTTAGACACAGTCGCCCCTAGAGATCTCGGGTGCTGTGCACCACCTCTGGGTGGAGCCGCCACTCCCCTGATGGAGGCTTGTGAGGGGAGAGGGAATCTGTGACCTGGTTCCGTTCTCCTGGTAAATACCTTGCCCGAAGGCTGGTCAGGCGAGGGGCCGCCCAAGTCAGAAGAGCACGGGACACCCGTAGCAGCCTTGCAGACCTGGTGCACCCCTGATGGTTTCTGTGGAACACGGCCGGGGTGTTGCCCGACCGAAAAAGTAAATGCTTTCCTCCAGAGTATGGCAGGAAATGTTTGAGCGCTAGGGGCACAGCCCGTAGCTCCAGAACATTGACATGCTCCGTGTGGTCCTGAGCAGACCGGGCAGCCGTCAATTTGCCCAATAGGCAAAGGAAGAGGATGTAGGGCATCCGCCTGCCCCCTCGAAAGGGGGAAAGGCTGTGGAGGATGTTGTCCGCACGCTGGGGAAACGGACAGGCCCTCATGGTGACCGCATTCAGAGCTACACCAATGAAGGTTATGCTCTGAGAAGGGCTCAGAGAGCTCTTCTCCATGTTTACTCTGAGGCCCAACAAGGCCACGTGAGAGAGAAGGCGAGCAGTGTCCTGTGCAGCCTGAAACCGGGATGGCGCATAAATCAGCCAATCGTCCAGGTACGGGAGTATCTTCATGCCCTGTGATTGCAGGTGGGGGAAAGGGCAGCAGCAATGCACCTTGTGAATACTTGTGGGGAGAGGGAGAGTCCGAATGGAAGCACCCTGAACTGAACGTAACGGCCTTGGAAGGCGAAACGAAGGAACTGTCTGTGGTGAGGCACAGTGGGAATATGGAAATAGGCATCCTTCAAGTCAACAGACGTGAACCAGTCTCCTCTGGAGACGGCACAAAGGACATTTGCTGTGCTCAGCATGTGAAACGGTAAGACTTTCAGGAACTGAAGTCCCCTCAGATCCAGGACTGGGCGCAGTCCACCGCCTTTCTTCCTTACGAGGAAGTAGGTTGAGTAGAACCCCCCCGCTGTGACAGGGGGTCCACCACCTCGATGGCGCCTTTGGCCATGAGCGCAGCTGGCTCCTGGCTCAGGGCTAGGGCTTTTGCCGGGTCGGTGATGCTGGTCATCTTGACCCGGCTGAAGGCCGCCGTCGGAATTGAGGCTTGTACCCCTGGGTTAGGGGTCCTTGGAAACCATCCAGGGGTCTGAAGCGTGAGCTGCCCAGTAGAGTAGCTGATATGCTGCTGGGCGAAATAACCGACAGCCGGCCCGGAGACCTCGGTTCCTGGCCCCCCTGCCTCGAAAGGCTTTGGGTGGGGGGCGAGCCGAAAGCTCTCCAGGTTCAACTGGGACAGTACGGGAGGGGGGGTCCTCCGACATGTCTCTGACAAGGGTGACTGCGCCAGCCAAACCTGGCGGCGAGTCTAACCCAGAGTGGACATCAGGCGCCCAAGTTCACTCGATATAAGCACAAACACCTGCAGTGAAGCATCACTGAGGCTGGTGGCAGAAGCATTGAAAGTAGCCTGCTACAGGGAAGCTGAGAGGGTAAGCATGAGATGGAAGAGGGAGTTACCAATACGGCCCATGCGCGCTGCTGCGTCGTAACACCCGGGAAAGCAGGTCGTCTGTGACCCGACATTGGGCTCGAGGGCACCTGGCATCCGGCCACAGAGTCTCCTCAGGGGAAACTATTAGGGACGCGATAGTCAGCTCAATGGCTGGCATACGCTCAAGGCCACATTTCGCTGCGTCCTGCATGGCCGCCAGGGTTCGGACGTCTGATGAAAAACGGGAGAGAGCCCTGGTGTCTCTCCAGCATGCATGCAACTCCCTCAGATATTCTTCGGAGGGAGGAACAGAAAAGGTGGCAGGGGCGGGAACGCGCCTGAAGAAAGCATTAGCCGGTGGAGGTTCCACTAGGGTGGAGGGTCAGGAGAAGAGACTTCATCTGAGCTACCTCGGCAGTCAGCAGATCCACTCTAGAAGCCAGCATGCCGGGCTTAGCCCTCTTGGGGGGAGCCCCTGCAGCTCCTACCGTTTAAAGACGGGTAGGTTGGGCTGGATGCAGATGCCCTGACGGGGGGAGGTTAACCTCACTCATCAGGTGTTCCACCTCGGCCAGTCTAGCAGCGCTTACTGCGTGAGGCATAATGCCGCAGTTCATGCACGGGTTCTCCGAGAGGCCCTCCCTCAGGCCAAGACAAGAGGGGCAAAGGTCATGGCCGTCTTCAGGCTGGAGAGGAGCCATACAGATCCTACAGCCGTCAGAGTTAAACCTAGCCACGACTCTGAAGGGACCCTGCCACACTAATTGATGCGGGCTAAGTCAATCTGAGCGGGAGCGCTCTGCTGACCGCTAGAGAACAGGCAGGGAACAGTCAGTGAGAGGGGAGCGAGGACGCTCTCTTCACTAATAGGGTAGCTGTGATTGTTGGTGTCCTAACAGTAAGCTTGAACGAGAGCACTCTGGTACTGTGAAACAACAGGTCCTGTGCAAAACAGGTCAGAACAGTCTGTTCAGTGAGAGGAGAGCGAGGACACGCTCTTCACTAGTAAGGTAACTGGTTATTGTGTCCTACCAGTAGGCTTGAGCGAGAGCACTCTGCTACTGTGAGAGAACAGGTCAGAAAACTGTCTTGTCCAGTGAGAGGGGGGCGAGGACACTCTCTTCACTAGTAAGGTAACTGGTTATTGGTGTACCATCAGTAAGCCTGAGCGAGAGCACTCTGCTACTGTGAAATAACAGGTCGGAAGACAGTCTCGTCCAGTGAGAGGGGAGCGAGGACACTCTCTTCACTAGTTAGATAGATGTGATTGTTGGTGTCCTAACAGTAAGCTTGAGCGAGAGCACTCTGCTACTGAGGCAACAGGTCCTGTGCAAAACAGGTCAGAACAGTCTGTTAAGTGAGAGGAGAGCAAGGCCACTCTCTTCACTAGTAAGGTAACTGGTTATTGTGTCCTACCAGTAGGCTTGAGCGAGAGCACTCTGCTACTGTGTCAGCAGGTCCTGTGGGAAACAGGTCCTAAACAGTCTGTTCAGTGAGAGGAGAGCGAGGCCACTCTCTTCACTAGTAAGGTAACTGGTTACTGGTGTACCATCAGTAAGCCTGAGCGAGAGCACTCTGTTACTGTGACACAACAGGTCCTGTGCAGAACAGGTCAGAAACAGTCCGTTCAGTGAGAGGAGAGCGAGGACACTCTCTTCACTAGTAAGGTAGTTAGCTGGTAGCTGTCAGAATCAGCGTGCTCAGCTCACAGAAAGCCGGCCACGTCAGTGTAGCGTCTCGCCACACCGAGCGTACACGTGTTCGTTAGCACGCCACTCAATTAGCGAGAGTGAGAGCGCTCCGCCAACCGTGGAATCCTGTTATAGGAAACAATGTAAACGATCTCACCCGTTGAGGTTTTCACCGGTGATGACCGAAGATGGGTGCACCGGTCCGGCTCGATGGTCCGAACGGTAGAAGCACACCATTCCCTCCTAAGAGGGACAGCTTGTCGCAGCCTTTGGAGGGCGAGAGACCCGCAACTCCGACCGATGGCCACAAGGCTACCGGTGACAAACTCCTGAGGTCTAACCTCTTGATATAAAGACTCGACCTGCGCGTGCGCGAGACGGAAGAATATCCAGTGTTAAGCACTGCCTCTGGCGGTCAGTAAGGATGAAATAGAACAGCCAATGTTCGCGGCTTTTGTAGCTCATGTGATAAATTACAGGAGATGACACCGTCTCTGGAGTAAGTATTTAAATAATGACTAATGATAGAGGGAAGAAAAGGCAAATGCACAATTAGAGATTGGAATTTAAAAAACAAACGTAACCATCTGTTTTCTTTTTTTTCATTCACAACGAAACGTTGTGTATTTCTGTTTGTTACGTGAGTTTCAATGAACCTGTAATCTGCCGGAGATACTGCACCCAAGCAGGGTATTATTTAGCACAGAAATAAATGTTGTGACTTGTTTGCTGTGATGGATGACTGATCTCAAGATTCAAGCCTCTGTACATTTGTATCTACTTACAGCTGCCTCTCAGTCAGGACATTGATCCAAGAACGTCCACCTTTTGTGAACCATCCAGCAATTTAGCACATGCACAGTTTGAAGTGAATTGGCTGAAACATGTCAAAGTGTGGCTCGAACATACTGCCAAACATATACAAACGGTTTGATCGCCCTCAGAAGTGTTTCAAACCTTCAAACCTCACAATGAGTTAGAAACATCAATAACAGAATGCCCAATGTGGTCGCTCTGGTTGTAAAGTGTTGATAAAACTGATCTCATGTCAGTCCACTGAGTCCCCACTCAGCTCTGCAAAGCCTGGCCTGGTCTTTAAAACAGGAAGCTGTAGTTCCTCTGTGAGGTGACAGCACAGCCCTATTTAGAGCTGCTGTATTCTCAATTGTTTGCGCCGGCTTCTTTGACCCGATGTGACGGCACAGAAACGCTTTTTTATTTAGAGAGAGAGAGAGAGAGAGAGAGAGAGAGAGAGAGAGAGAGAGAGAGAGAGAGAGAGAGAGAGACTGTGCATTTACTGCACACCCAGACGCAGTCTGTGCAAATAAAATAAATTTGGCAGACAGGCAACATGTACTAACTGCACTACTGTCCAATAGCTGGATTCATTCTTCTTCTGTGACAAATGTACGGTGTGTGAATGTTATCTCACTTCCTGTCCTTCAATGCAATAAGATAAATGCCATTGTACTATTTATGATAAACAGCAATTAATATCTACACAATCACTCTGACTGAAACAATATGACCACTCGCTGCAAGCAAGGCCATCACACACACACACAGCCTGGCTTTTGTATTAGAGGCCAGTCAAACAGACAGTGTCAAGCAGTCCATTGTATTTAAGTGCCTCTGTTTGCAGTTACGGCAGAGATAACACACACACACTATTTCCTACAAGAAACAATGAGTTTATTTATGTGTTTCTATATGCATATGCATGTTTTGTGTATGTGCTTATGCCAGCACCGATTTCTTTCCACATGAATATGTTCTGTCTGGGTTTCCTCTGTCCTTCTATATGTGTGTTTGTCTTTCTCTATGTGTCCTGTCTCCGTTTCCCCTGATTCTGTGTGTTTCTGCTGGTGTGTTTGGAATGGTTCTCTCTTCAGTTCAGTTCAGTTCAGTTCAGTTCAATGCTTTTGAGCTTCAACACTTTTCAGCAGGTAGTTTCCCTTTTTGGTATTTTCAGCAGTTCTTTTGTATTTTCAGCTGTTTTCTGTATTTTTAGTTATTTTCAGTTATTTTCAGTCATTTTCAGTCATTTTCAGTTATTTTCAGTTATTTTCAAATATTTCAGCTTCAAATTTCAGCATTCCAACGCATTTTCAGCAGAAAATGCATTTTCTAGTTAATATTGTTGATATACTCAGGACTTGTTGATATACTCTGGACTTGTTAATATTTTTGATATATTCAGGACTTTTTAATATTGTTGATATACTCAGGACTTGTTAATATTGTTGATATACTCAGGACTTGTTAATATTGTTGATATACTCAGGACTTGTTGATATACTCAGGACTTTTTAATATTGTTGATATACTCAGGACTTTTTAATATTGTTGATATACTCAGGACTTTTTAATATTGTTGATATACTCAGGACTTGTTAATATTGTTAATCTACTCAGGACTTGTTGATATACTCAGGACTTGATAATATTGTTCATATACTCAGGACTTGTTGATATTGTTCATATACTCAAGACTTGTTAATGTTGTTGATATACTCAGGACTTGTTGATATACTCAGGACTTGTTGATATACTCAGGACTTGTTAATGTTGTTGATATACTCAGGACTTGTTGATATACTCAGGACTTGTTGATATACTCAGGACTTGTTGATATACTCAGGACTTGTTGATATACTCAGGACTTGTTAATTCTGTGTGGCTGAAGGTAACAAGGCTCTAAAGCCTTGGTGCCACAGCACACAGACTAAACTCCTGTGGGCTTCATCATCATCATATCATTCTTATTCTCCTTCTTCCGTACAAAACTTTGGCGGGGAACTAGTCCCACAGCGTTGGAACCACATAAAAACAAAATACATCAAAACGTGCGGCCTGACCGGGAATCGTGAGGAATTACTTTTCTGAGATATTCGCCCGACCTTTAACCCCGAAAAACCCGAAAAACGATGAGAAATGGTCCTATTCACTTGAATGGGGTTTCATCGTGAAGAGAGCAAAAAAACACAAAAAGACTGTCATCATTGGAACCACAGTGACTCTGCATACTTTAACATAGAAAAAAGATTTATAGCTTCAAATGTTGACAAAGGTCTTGAGTTTATTTGGCCAAAAGGGCATTTTGATAGCTAGCATGGTTCTCATGTGATCCTTGTTCAAGTTCAGGAAGATTTTGGGACATTTTCTGACTTCATAATGGGTGTGTATTGCGCAGGTCAGAGTGCGTGATGTCATCACAGAGTGAAGAGGTGCTTCAGTTTCTTGTGAAAAAAATATTTGTATTTTGCCACTAATTCCACAATGTTCACTCTTCATGCATCATTTAAAGATATAAATGTAGCTAATCTTGTGCTTGTCGTACACATATGACTACGGAATCCAACAGATTCACACATTTGGCTAGAAATGTCTGAGAGTGAGAGGAAATCCACCTCTCTGCTCCATAGAGACCCATGTTAACTCTGACTCCAAAAAGATCTCACACAGACAACTGTACCAGATTTCTATTCTGCCATAAAAGCCACAATTCTTACACTACAGACCCAAATCTCACACTATCTGTTCATCAAGTCCTCCTTCCTCTCAATGTCAACTATCGAAGCAATAGGAGCTACGGTTATATGAGATCTTGAGATAGTTTGACAGGTTTTAACTCCATGTTGAACGTATGGAACTAGAGTCTCTTTGAAGTTATCACCATGGAAACCTTTGATGTGGGAGCACCCAGGTGTTTGTGATGAGCTAATTACTGCAGTTTGACACAGACATATTGACGTACAGACACAGACAGACCCTGACACACACATACTGAGACAGATACAGACACAGACACAGAAACACTGACATACAGACACAGACATACTTTGATACACATACACAGACAAAGACATTGACACATGCACACACATACATAAATTACTTGGAGATATTCAGTCAAAGGCATTGTAAGACCTCCAGCTGTTTAGCGTGATGCTAACGAGATGCTAACGCGATGCTAACACAATGCTAACGTACTGCTAACGTTATGCTAGTGCTAATGATATGCTAACTAGATGCTAGCGCAATGCTAACTCGATGCTAGCACGATGCTATTGCAATGCTAACATGATGCTAACGCAATGCTAGCATGATCCTAACGTGATGCTAGTGCAATGCTAGTACAATGCTAGTGCGATGCTAAAATGGTAATGTTGCCGTATATATATATTGCAACGTCTTATGGCAGTCGCAGCCACACAGTCAAAATGTATCTGAAATTTTCTAGTATTGTTTATATACTCAGGAATTGTTTATATTGTGATATACTCAGGACTTGTTGATATTGTTGATATACTCAGGATTTGTTAATATTGTTGATATACTCAGGACTTGTTGATATACTCAGGACTTGTTGATATAATCAGGACTTGTTAATGTTGTTGATATACTCAGGACTTGTTGATATACTCAGGACTTGTTGATATACTCAGGACTTGTTGATATACTCAGGACTTGTTGATATTGTTGATATACTAAGGACTTGTTGATATTGTTGATATACTAAGGACTTGTTGATATTGTTGATATACTCAGGACTTGTTGATATTGTTGATATACTCAGGACTTGTTGATATACTAAGGACTTGTTGATATTGTTGATATACTCAGGACTTGTTGATATTGTTGATATACTCAGGACTTGTTGATATACTCAGGACTTGTTGATATTGTTGATATACTCAGGACTTGTTGATATTGTTGATATACTCAGGACTTGTTGATATTGTTGATATACTCAGGACTTGTTGATATACTCAGGACTTGTTGATATAATCAGGACTTGTTAATCTTGTTGATATACTCAGGACTTGTTGATATACTCAGGACTTGTTAATGTTGATATACTCAGGACTTGTTGATATACTCAGGACTTGTTGATATACTCAGGACTTGTTGATATACTCAGGACTTGTTAATGTTGTTGATATACTCAGGACTTGTTGATATACTCAGGACTTGTTGATTTGTTGATATACTAAGGACTTGTTGATATTGTTGATATACTAAGGACTTGTTGATATACTAAGGACTTGTTGATATTGTTGATATACTCAGGACTTGTTGATATACTCAGGACTTGTTGATATTGTTGATATACTCAGGACTTGTTGATATACTCAGGACTTGTTGATATTGTTGATATACTCAGGACTTGTTGATATACTCAGGACTTGTTGATATAATCAGGACTTGTTAATGTTGTTGATATACTCAGGACTTGTTGATATACTCAGGACTTGTTAATGTTGTTGATATACTCAGGACTTGTTGATATACTCAGGACTTGTTGATATACTCAGGACTTGTTGATATACTCAGGACTTGTTGATATACTCAGGACTTGTTAATGTTGTTGATATACTCAGGACTTGTTGATATACTCAGGACTTGTTGATATACTCAGGACTTGTTGATATACTCAGGACTTGTTAATGTTGTTGATATACTCAGGACTTGTTGATATACTCAGGACTTGTTGATATACTCAGGACTTGTTGATATTGTTGATATACTAAGGACTTGTTGATATTGTTGATATACTAAGGACTTGTTGATATTGTTGATATACTCAGGACTTGTTGATATACTCAGGACTTGTTGATATTGTTGATATACTCAGGACTTGTTGATATAATCAGGACTTGTTAATGTTGTTGATATACTCAGGACTTGTTGATATACTCAGGACTTGTTGATATACTCAGGACTTGTTAATGTTGTTGATATACTCAGGACTTGTTGATATACTCAGGACTTGTTGATATACTCAGGACTTGTTAATGTTGTTGATATACTCAGGACTTGTTGATATACTCAGGACTTGTTGATATACTCAGGACTTGTTGATATACTCAGGACTTGTTAATGTTGTTGATATACTCAGGACTTGTTAATGTTGTTGATATACTCAGGACTTGTTGATATACTCAGGACTTGTTGATATTGTTGATATACTCAGGACTTGTTGATATACTAAGGACTTGTTGATATACTCAGGACTTGTTGATATACTCAGGACTTGTTGGGCTTAACTCCAGACTTGACCTGGAACATGATTTTGGCCTCAATTACTTTTAACAAGGAAAAGGGTAGGTTTGGGATGTGTCCTTCAGGTGCAGCAGAGTGTGTCAGTCGTTGAGTATTCAAGTTGTGTACTGATAAAGAATACCAGCAATATTCTCAATGAAGGTGTCTTGTCTCTTTCAGGACTCTTCCCCAAAGCCAGACATGGAGGAGAAGTTGCGTTCAGCTTCCAGTGTGGATGAACTGATGAGTCTTATTTATCCGTCATACTGGGCCGCTCTGAAGTGCAGATCAAAACTATCTGCTGCCCCTCCCGCATTCAAGCTCCAGTCTCGCCGACTGAGGCCGCTGGCCGATACGGAAGAGCCAATGTTCGCTGCTGCCTACCTCAACTTGGATGTCCTGAAAAGTATGTTTTCACTTTGGTTCAATTTTATTTATTTCAGACTTGGTCATCAAAGCAGCTCCCATCAACGGAAACATACTGCATTTAGGGCTGTTCTTGTCCTTTTGAGGGCCTTTAATAGAATCAACTAATAAAGAGTGGCCTACAAGTTTGATTATTTATTTATTTATTTATATATATATATAATAATATTATATATATATATATATATAATAATATATAATATTATATATATATAATATATATATAATATATATATATATAATAATATATATATAATAATATTATATATATATATATATATATATATATATATAAAGTAATACTACATTGTTTTCTTAAGAAATGTTTGCTTCTGCATCAGTTAAAGCATCACAGTAGGCAGGCAGGCTATATGGACGGTCATTAATTTGACCGTGGACTTGAGGCCCAATTCTTGTTAGCTCTCCACAAAATGTCATCATATTTTCTATACACAGTATGCTGGGAGAGTACACGTTTGGTATTTCCGTGCCTATGCAGGAGATTATATGTAAACATGTTACATTAGGAATAATCTATTTAACTTTACCAACATCCGTCATTACCGATCACATTGGCTCCACCTTGATGTTGACAGTGCTCTACAGTTTTGATTTGGCAACATTGGAATATACAAATGTAGAGACCACATGTTTGTGTATGTATGTAATATAAATGTGTGTCTTTGTTCCTTTGTGCATTGCCATCCATGTGTGCAGCAGCTGACAGAAAAAAGCCGTGTTGCATGACTGTGGTGGTCTGACCTTCTGTGTGTGTGCAGGTATAGAGTCGGAGTGGAGGAAGACTCAGTGCAT
>JACSYO010001521.1:72500-117500 GCA_016806645.1 Ophiodon elongatus
TGAGACAGCAGTCGCCAGTCGTCTGTGAGATAATGTGCGGTTATAGTCACATAGGAATCCACTGCCCTTGACTTAACTCTTTCTGCTGTACTCAAAGACTCCTCAACTTTAAGCTTCACTTCTCTGTAGAGCTTGAGCACGGCTGTGTCAGTGACAGAGTCATATACCTGGGTTCCAGTGTCTTGAGCATGTAACAAAAGCCTTCGTTTTCCACCACGTTGTATGGACGCAGGTCTTTGCACATGAAGCAGGTCATAGATTGTTATTTTCTTAGCTCGCTCAGAATTGGAAGATAGCTTTATCAAGCTAAGTGTGTCCAGTGTTAGCATTGGCTTGGCCGTCATTGGTTAACGTTATCTCTGGATGGAGGCGTGTGAGATGAGCCCTCATGTTCGTAGTATTCCCAGAGTATTTTATTTTCATACGACACTGCTTGCAAATCGCATGTCATATCCATGTCTTTCTTCCCTTCCTTGTTAAAAAATCCAAAATAAGTCCAAACGTTTGATTTAAATGCGGACGGCGCATTTCTAATTTCTTTCTCCGATGTCTCCATTTTTGTTTTGACCAACTTCCTACCAATCACTGCTGACCTCACCAGAAAACAACACAGCACCATCTAGTGGACTGAAAAAGCAATTGATTTTATTATTCTAGGACCAAAAACTTTATAATTTCTATAATAATACTTGGGTTCCGTGTATCGATACAATATCGCCACGCAAAATATCGCGATACTATGCTGGATAAATTTTTTCCCCCACCCCTGCTGCTCACTGATAAATCTGAAAGAGAATCCATGCTCCTGCTTTGGTACACACTGAGCTGAGTGATAACAATACTGGCACATTAAAACTTTTAATCAACAGTTCACATTCATTAAATTAAACTCAACTGTTGGAGAGAGCTCTTTCTAACTGTATGTGTCTGAAAAACCCAGTGTATGCTCGCTACATAGCACCAAATGGAAGACCGAAAAAGTTCCAAGATAGCTAGCAAAGAAAATCAGATACCCAGCAGCGAGACAGACAGGCAGACAGACAGACAGGCAGACAGACAGACACCTACCACCGTCCATCTAACTATCTATACGGACAGGTGGATAGATAGACAGACAGACAGACAGACAGACAGACAGACAGACAGACGGATGGACAGACGGACGGACGGA
The DNA here is from genome assembly GCA_016806645.1 of Ophiodon elongatus. NCBI lineage: Eukaryota > Metazoa > Chordata > Actinopteri > Perciformes > Hexagrammidae > Ophiodon > Ophiodon elongatus. The sequence continues at coordinate 73,672 of JACSYO010001521.1, forward strand.
TGGACAGACAGGTAGGTAGATGGATGGATGGATGGATGGATGGATAGATGGATATATATATATGGACAGACAGATAGATAGATGGATACCTACCTCCGTCCATCTAACTATCTATACGGACAGGTGGATAGATAGATGGACAGACAGGTAGATAGATGGATGGATGGATAGATAGATAGATAGATGGACAGATAGATAGATAGATAGATAGATGGACAGATAGATAGATAGATAGATGGACAGACAGGTAGGTAGATATATATCTATATAGATATATATATCTATATAGATATATATATATCTATATAGATATAGATATAGATAGATATATCTATCTATATAGATATAGATAGATGGACAGACAGACAGGTAGATAGATGGATATATAGATGGATAGATAGATAGATAGATGGACAGATAGATAGATAGATAGATGGACAGATAGATAGATAGATAGATAGATAGATAGATAGATGGACAGACAGGTAGGTAGATATATATCTATATAGATAGATATATCTATATAGATAGATATATATATCTATCTATATAGATATATATAGATGGACAGACAGACAGGTAGATAGATGGATACCTACCTCCGTCCATCTAACTATCTATACGGACAGGTGGATAGATAGATAGATGGATGGACAGACGGACGGGTGGGTAGATGGATGGACGGACGGACTCACTCCTGCCATCATCAGCTCTGGAAAAAAAAACTGTATAGTGTGACTAACATATGGATTACATTTGTGTATTTTAGTTTAGTTTGTTATTAAAAGTGGTGGCTAAATATCATTTGTAGTTTAGTTTTTGCACTGTGAGGACTGAGATAGCTGTCGATGAGTTAGCTGCTGTTGAGCTATGAGCATTGTACATGAGATCAGACTTCGATGGTCAGGGTGTCGGACTTGGAGGGCAGATCCCGAATACCATTTTCTGGGCTCCAGAGCTTCGGTAGTAATCAACGGCGAATATTTCGGCTAAGCTTCGGCTGCGGGGGAGACTCAACCTGCAGAGCACTTTAACCTCTCACTTAGTTAGTAGCATGGACTCCCTCTGTCACACTCAGAGGCTTCCCCCACACAGTGCTGTTTTCACACCTCTTGTGGATGGTACACGCACGCACACACACACACACACACACACACACACACACACACACACACACACACACACACACACAATACCAGGGGGCTGAAATGATAAGGGTCAGAGTTTGGCGTCGTATGCGGGCTGGACAGGCCGTGGGAGCAGAGTGGCAGGCTGGCGAGCTGAGAGGTGATATGTTGACCTCAGCAGGGGGCAGGGCTGACTGCAAGCAAGAAGAGTAACAACAAAACTAAGGACTTTCCCTGCTAACCAGTCAATGTGTGGGTTGTGTAACCTTAACCAGGGGAGACCCAAGACCAGGGGGGAGTTAGGGGAAGAAATGATGTCAAACTGAATAATTTCACTGTGGTTGCCAGACAGAAGAAGGGACAAAGGAGCTGAGAGCATGGGTGGGTGGATGCACACCCCATCTCGCGAGAGGCGGTGATGAAAAGTGAGGGCTCAATGACTGACTGGGACGGCCAGCCCTCTCCCTGCGTCGATTCTGCAGGCAATTGTCAAGCTAGGGAAACCAGAGTGTCAAAGTTAGCAGGTTCATCACAAGAAGCCAGTTCATCCTTTAATTGTTCACTGAGCCCATTCAAAAATACCTCCCAAAGTGCCTCATCGTTCCATCTGGAATCCGCTGTCAGCGTTCTAAACTACACGGAGTAGTCAGCCACACTTCTGGATCCCTGGCGAAGATTAAGCAACCGTGTTGCCGCATTTCCAACATGATCTGGGTGATCGGAAACCCCTTTCATCTTGCAAATGAAGTCACCATACAAAAGGGTAGCAACTGCCTGATTAGAATAGACTGCTTCTGCACAAGCTAATGCCCGTCCTTTCAACAGCCCCAAAATATAATGCACCTTGGAAATATCTGAGGGAAAGGTCAACGGCCACTGGCTAAATACCAAGGAGCACTGGAAAAGGAAACCTCTGCATTTCCCCAGGTCTCCAGTGAAGGGTTCATCATCCGGAACGTAGGATTCTCTGAGCGGAGGGGTCTGCTGGCCGGGCTGTGCGGTAATGGGGCAAATTGAGAGGTTAACAGAGTCACCTGATTTGTTAATTCAGAGATTTGAGTTACCATTGCCTGGGTATTGTCAAAGAGAGTCTGAAGATGCTGTTGATGTTGTCCAAGTAGAACTCCTTGGCTTGAAAGTGCTCTTTGGATGGCAGACTCCTGATCCGGTCCTGCTGGGTCTATGTGGCCAAATCGTTCTGTCATGATTGTGTAGAGCTGGACCCAAGAGCAGAATACAAATGGAGCAGGAGTTCACAGTTGTTTATTAGTACAGAACTAGGTGCTGAAATGATAAGGGTCAGAGTTTGGTGTCGTATGCGGGCTGGATAGGCCGTGGGAGCAGAGTGGCAGGCTGGCGAGGTGTTGAGCAGGTCAGGGAGAATCCAGAGGCTGGTGGCTGGTTAGGTTGACACGGCAAACCCCAGGGGGTCCCAAGAGGGGCAGTGAGCCTGAGCCTGAGGGGAAATGCAGGTTAAACAGAGTTGCAAGCAGACAATTGTTTGGCAGTAGTTCAATGTGTGCGAACTGACAATCTGGCGAAGACAGGAGTGAAGAGCTGGGGTATATCTACATGGGGCTTGATGAGTGGATGGGTTGCATGTGTGCTGGTCAGCTGTGCACACACACACACACTCACACACACACACTCACACACACACACACACACACACACACACACACACACACACACACACACACACACTGCTGTCTGCCCTCAGCATCCCCTCTCCTCGGCCCTCTGTGTGTGAGCGGGCCCTCTCCCACAGAACAGCGGCGTCTTGAGGCTGGTGTCTCGGGCATTAAGCCCGGCAGCAACACCTGCATCATGCAGCCTCTGGAGGCTTCCGCTCAGCTCTTCAGCCCGAGCCCGTTTGGGGTTGTTCTCTGGCTCGGCTCGTCTCCATGACGGGACTCGGGGAGGACTCAGCCACACATTTCTCTCGGCTGAGATGGACGGCATAGCGCTGCAACATTAGTCTTTTGGTTTAATTTAAGTCATTCATTTTTTAAGGATTCTGTTATTCTAAAGTAATGTTGTCTGTATTGTTGTTTGTTAGTAAATAATACACATTTTCCAAAAGGTTTGGTTTGATTTCTGTATTATGAATATGTACCGAAATTAAAAACCGAATACCCACAAATAATGGTTGAATATTTAGGTCCAGCCCTATTCACTGGTATATGGGTGGCTGAAAACGATTTTGTACCGTTGTTTTGTCCTCCACAGATGGACCATACCATTGTCATTAGAAAAGCAAACATCTTCAAAAAGTCAGTGAAATAGCAGACTAAAGAGTCACAATTTGAAAATTGGACAAAGGTGACACTTCACACAGCATGCCCCCCTTTAGTTTAGCTAAGACAAGAAGAGGCTGAGAGGCTTTGGGCTGGCAGCAGTAACAAAGCTTCTTCTTGAGCTTTCACAACACATTCTTTCACTCCGCTGATTTTTCCAAACTGCTATTTTTGGCTGCAATCTCAGACTACTGGCCAGAACTTGAGATTTACATAAGCTTCATAGTACGTCATTCAAATGATGGCAGACTCGATAGACAACTTACAGTTTCACTGAATGGTAATGACTTCTTGAATATGATTATCTCAAAATGGATGTAGGGAAAGGTGAAGAGCCAAATGTGGCTGTTTCTTTAAAGAGCGTTCTGTGGTTTGTTTCGTCATCCTGAAAGTTTCATTGTGCTGATTTACTTTGGCAGTGCCTTGAAGCAGCTGGCAATCGTTGAGAGGTTTTGACACTTAGCAGGTAATAGAAGTTTGCTAAACTGTATAATTTACAATTTGACTGACTGTAAGTATCTTTAAGCGTTTATGTCTGCCTGGTCCCTGCATAAGAGTTTAGCTCAACACCTGCGTTCTAAAATCAATTTTCACTCTAAAGTGTCCCACTTTTTCTTGAACCCTGTGGTTTGTTCCGTCTTTCCCTCTTCTATATTGGGACTTATGTGTTCTGGTGTTGTCATAGTTGGCTGTGTTACCTTTAATACCTCACATATGCTATATTAGAGATTTTTTGCTCCATGGGGCCTAACAATGATAATGTCAGCTGGCCTGTCCCTCCTTTCAATGTTCCGGTCCAGAGCAAGATGTCTTCACAACTAATTGCCAGATGGCAAATACATTCCTTCGGCACCATCAAGCAGGATTTCCATACTCACCAACAATATCAGGCAACCTGGCATGAAATTTAGTGAGCACATTCATGCTCCACAGAGGAATAACCCTTTCCATTGTTTACGCTTTATTAAACCACTCACAGCCAAAATGTAACAGATTAGATACGCAACAAATGAAACAAATTCACCAAGGAAGATTCATTAAAAATATTCAGGAGAAAACAAGATAAGCTAAACTGGCAGGCTCCTCCTACAAACTCCAAAAGATCCAGTATGGCTCGATCCACCTCCATCAAAGAACAGCGAATAGTATGTGGATAGTTGGAAGAGGACTTAGGGGGCATCCCAGGACTCCTTGCGTCTTTTCCTTGCGTCTTAGTCCCTCCCACTGGGAAACCATGCGAGGAGAGAGGAAACGAAGAAATGTGGTTTTAGAGAATCAACATTTGTATCTGATGACGCCGTTACACTGTGTCCTGCTTAGAGGTACAAGAACCATTGTTACTGGCAGAATGTGTTTGTATTATATTATGTGTTGAAAGTTTGTTGTTTGTTGTTCAGACCTAGAAATTTACGATGTTTCACCAGATGATGAATCAGAAAACAAATCTAATGTGAAACTTGGGAGTGATACACTTGAGTTTCACTTGATGTTGAGAAATATCAGATCAGTCCGATCAGCTGCAGCGTCCAATCAAATAACTGATATCGAATTAGGGGGCGTGTCAGCTGTTACTAAACTTCTGTGAAGTCTGCTCGCCTGTATCCTTGCTCACGGCTCCTCAGAGCAGAAATAAGAGCTTTGAGGCGGCCTTAAAGATGGCGGACCAGAACGACACCCAGTTCAGGTGAGGATTAAGGAGCAGCACAGTGGAGCAGTGGTTAGCACTACCACCTCACAGCCAGAGGGGTCAGCGTGGGTTCTCTCGGGGTTCTCTGCTTCCTCCCTCAGTCCAAAGACATGCAGGTTGATTGATGACTGTAAGTTGCCTGTAGGTGTGAATATGAGTGTGAATGGTTGTCTGACTCTATGTGTCAGCCCTGTGATAGTCTGGTGACCTGTCCAGGGTGTAGCCTTTTATTATTATTTCAACCCAAACCTGGTTCTTTTACTGAATCTAACCATGTACCTTTGTTGCCTAAACACAACTAATTCCAAGTGATACCGAGTGTGCACTTTAGTAGCACTTAAATGTATCTTACTTATAGCACTTGGCAGTTTGGCTTTCTTGAGGAAATTGTACTCTCTTGATTCTTGTTGTTTTGGGTTTGTACTCTCATGGTTGAATCACTTATTGTGAGTCGCTTTGGATAAAAGCGTCAGCTAAATGAAATGTAATGTCACAAAAAACAACACATTCCGGAGTTGCAACTCAAATACACCATCAAATACAAATACAACATGTGTTAACCCTTCCTGCTTCAGCTTTCAGACCGTGGTTGTGAAGCATAGGGGAGACTATATTCCAAGCCAGAAACCTAGGTGTAGTTATGGATTCAGACCTCAACCTGAACAGCCATATCAAGACTATTACAAAATCAGCCTACTATCACCTGAAGAATATAGCAAGGATTAGAGGACTTGTGTCTCAACAGGATTTGAAAAACTTGTCCACGCTTTTACCTTCAGTAGACTGGACTACTGTAACGGTGTGTTTACAGGTCTCTGTAAAAAGTCAGTCAGAAAGCTGCAGCTCGAGTCCTCACTAAGACCAAGAAAGTGGATCACATCACTCCAGTTCTGAGGTCTTTGCACTGGCTTCCTGTCCAATAAAGAATTGACTTTAAAATCCTGCTGTTGGTTTATAAAGCACAGAATGGTTTAGGGCCTAAATACATTTCTGATCTGCTGCTACCTTATGAACCATCCCGACCTCTTAGGTCGTCTGGGACCGGTCTGCTTTCTGCTCCAAGAGTCAGAACTAAACATGGAGAAGCAGCGTTCAGTTTCTCTGCTCCACATATCTGGAACAAGGTCCCTGAAAGCTGCAGGTCTGCTGAGACCCTAAACTCCTTTAAATCCAGATTGAAGACTCTTCTGTTTGCTGTTGCCTTTAATTGAACCAGATTCAAGGATCTTAATCAATTTCTGCATCTCACTACTGTATTTTATTTCTTAAACTGCACTGCAACTTTTATTCTATTTTTTTTAGCTTTTTAATGTTTTACTAACTGTTTTTAATGTTGTTTTCAATGTTTAAATGAATGTTCTTAATTGTTTTTAAATCTTCTTTTTTTTTGCATTATGTTTATTTATTTATTATTGATGCTTAATGGTTTTATGTGAAGCACTTTGAATTGCCTTGTTGTTGAAATGTGCTATACAAATGAACTTGCCTTGCGTATGTTCAACATAATTAACAGCTGTCTATGGCTTTTGCTGTTGCCAAACATTTGATTTTCTGTAAATGGAGTGATAGCAAAGCTCCATCCATTAGACTGGATTAATCCAGTATTGAAAATTGTTGAAATTGAATGAGTCACTTACATTAATATAGGCTCTCTGAATATAGGTGATGCTCTAAGATACCCAGTCCTAATGACTGAGAGAAGGGAAAGGTTATTAAATCAAATTGTCTCATGTAAATTGGTTATACAGGATTCAAGCATTTAGAATTTAAAAAGTTTTTTTGAAAGGGGAAAAAGTTCGACTGTGGCTGCAACCTAAGAACCTACTGGCTGTTTCGCTGAAGAAGGAGGCCTTTTAAATAGATCTGTACTTGTATAGATCTTTTCTAGTCTTCTGACCACTCAAAGCTCTTTAACACTACATGACATCATTCACCCATTCATACACTGATGGGAGGAGCTAAGGTGCCACCTGTCTATCAGGAGTAGCTAACATTCATACACTGATGGGAGGAGCTAAGGTGCCACCTGTCTATCAGGAGTAGCTAACATTCATACACTGATGGGAGGAGCTAAGGTGCCACCTGTCTATCAGGAGTAGCTAACATTCATACACTGATGGGAGGAGCTAAGGTGCCACCTGTCTATCAGGAGTAGCTAACATTCATACACCGTAGACACAGCTACAGGAGACATTTGGGGTTAAGTGTCTTGCCCAAGGACACATCGACATGGACTAGTGGAGCCGGGGATCGATCCGCTGATCCTCTGGTTGAAGGACGACCCTGCTCACCACTGAGCCACTTTTAGGTTTGTTTGGCCCAGGGAGCAGCATACAGGTACCGGTTTGCCAGAGCAACGGGCACCCAAGCAAAACCCCCAAGAGTTGGAGGAGTTCGGGGAGACCATGGAGAAGGACTCTCGGTTGGGCTCAAGGAAGTTCTGTCAAAGTTATCGACGACTCACAAAGGGAGTCAGGCTGCGTCCGGCAGGGGAGGAGAACCGCGACCCGTACTGGAGATAGAGCCCAGCAGAACTCCTGAACCAACCAACACGTTCTCCATGGAGGAAGATCTCTGGCAGAGGTCGATGAGGGAGCCAAACAGCTCCTCTACTGCCATGCAGTGTTCAGCTCGTTGCAACATGCTACTAACACTTCAGGGAGCAATAAAGTTTCATTAAATCTCAACAAGATTGACTTGGTCATGCCTACTTGCAGAGGATAAAACATCTGGCAACACTGCAGTTTGTGTACGGTCTCAGTATTTTTTTAAATTAAAAGACACTTGAGCAGTTTCCATTCATTCTCCAAACTGCTTATCCATTCAGGGTGGCGGGGGCGCTGGCATTGGGTGAAGGCAGGGTTCACCCTGGACAGGTCTCTTGTTCATCGCAGGGCACATATAGAGACACATTCACACCCACGGGCAATTTTAGAGTCTCCAATTAACCCAAGCTGCATATCTTTGGACTGTGGGAGGAAGCCGGAGAATCCGGAGGGAACCACTTGAGCAGTTTCATCTGCAGGAAATTGATGCCTCGAAACACGAGAGCCTTGGTTCTAGTCAAAGAGAGGAAGTGTAAGTATGGAGAATTTGACAGACTTTCAAGCCAACCACAAATTTAAGAAATGTGTCGAGGTGAACTTTTCAACCCAGTTGTGGTCACAGTGATCTCAAAGAGCTCTCTTTCTGTGTGTGTGTTCTGTAACCATGGTGAGCTCTCTGCCAGGTCACACAGACTGAGGTCAGCCTTCATGATATCCTCATTAGGATGAGCGGGAGAGACACCGTTTAAGCTGTTTAGGAGGCTTGAATAGGAGTCATTGAGACTAATTAGTTTGTATTCATGCTGTTCAACTCCATGATTGAAGAAATGAAGTGTCTCTCAGGGTTTCTCTTGTCTTCTGTACAGCAGTCTGTAGGTATCTGCATCAGTGCCATGTGAAAAAACAAGCCCAGCTCCTTATTACTCTTTCTGTTCTTCAAGTGGTAATCCTTCACATTCTCGCTCATTGTATTCATTTTGAAATGTGCTCATTTCCCCAGTGATTAAAGCCTCAGGTTGAAGGCTCCTTGTTGAAGGCTCCTTGTTGAAGGCTCCTTGTTGAAGGCTCCTTGCTAAAAGAATGTGTGAAATAGTGCCTTCTTGTGATGGACTACCTTTATTGACTGAATTCAAAGTCTATAACAGTTGAATGGCATCAAGTGGCACCTGGGACTTTCACATAAGGAATTTGAAATATATTTAGTTATGTCACGTATGTGCCACAGACATATTATCGCTGGATCAAGTTTTTATGGCACATCCAGCTGGCATTGAGAATATTATCATATGACCAGTGTCCTGGTGAAGACAGTCAGACATCTAGACTATAAACAGACTGTTTGTGTCCCGTGTGAAACCAAAAGTCAACGATGACTGATCTTAACTTACATGTTACCTATGTACTTAACTAAGACCAGCTACGCAACAAATATATTTATTTTATGCAACAAACTTAATTATTTTACCCAAAACCACAATATTTACCACCATATTTACAGAGTACTTTTATTGCTTAAATAAACCTAAAAACTAAGTAAACCTAAATAAGGAGTTTATTTTGCAAAGACACTATGCATACAATGAGTGGAAACTGGACCCGTTGTCCCCGACATCCACATTAACCCGCGATGGGAACCTGAAGCGTCATAGTTTGAATCGTGGGGTGAGAATGTGTTGCTCTGCTTCACTTGTAGTATACGTTCTTCAACCTGTAGACAACGCTTTACCCACAGTTCATTAAAGTTTGGTTCAGAATACAGCAACAAGATGTCTGACGTACAATGGTGGGACAGAAAACAAGAATTTCTGATCATAAAAAGTCAAACTTGTATTGTAAGGTGAACTGGATTCTTAGAGGAACTTGTGGAGCCCTCAGAGACAAATGTCCTGCTCACCTCGGGGAACATACAGAAAGTGCACAACCTTCCTCTTGGTGCACTACACTATCTTGTCTTGACTCTCCTTGTCTCTCTCTGACTCTTCTCTCTTCTGCTCTTCCTGCAGCTGTTTGAGATCACAGTGCCGATCACCCAAGGCACCAAGCCGGTGACCATCAGCGTGGCCAACCACACGCAGTGCAGCTGCCTGTCCAAGCTGGACGTCTACAAACAGGTGCACAGCATCATCAGGAGATCCCTGCCGGAGTAAGCATCATCATTCTGTGGCTCTCACACACACACACACGCACACACACACGCGCACACACACGTACACACACGCACACACACACACACCCCCTGCAGACTGTCAGCTTTGCACAAAGTATTCAGATCCAAAGGAGACCTCTGTCTGACACCTGTCTCCTCAAAGCTCTCTGTGTGTGTCTGGAACAGTAGCAGCCTTTTCCTTTTTCCAGCTGAGGTGTTCTTATTGACACACACACACACACACACGCACACACAAATAAAGAGTTTTTGAATCTATTGTTACAGACGCTGCTTCCTGTGCTTCCTGTGTAAGCTGGGAGGGGGGTTACTTCAGGAAATCACTTTTCAGAATATCTCTTGATTAACTTCACAGAGCTGTGAGATGTTTGCATGTTCCTGAGTGCAGACCTGCATGAAGCACGCTGTGATTTAGGACCTCTCCAGAACCGTCTGTGGCAGTCGGGATCCTATGAGGAAGTGGTTCATGGCGTATTTGTTGGCATGTGTCCTGAGAACAGAAGGATGCAAATATATTACAGTTGGTTTAAATGTTATAGTCCATTCTTAAACAATTATGTCTGGTTGACGTAACCACGAGCAATTGGCCTCACATCATCATTTTTAGAGAGAGTTCTCAGGAGGATTTTGCCAAGGCGGGACCTGGTCTCCTGTTAGGGTTGTGATCTTTGGGAACAGGATGTGTAGCTCAGGAGAGCAGAGTGTCTCCATTTGGTGACCCAGGATCGTGTCTGAGGTAGTCCTGCTTAGGTCCTGGTACTCTGCCAGAAAACGGTGGAGGGCGGGCCCTTCAGGTTGGGAACGAGTACAAATATCTTCAGAAAGAAATATTGGCATTGTACGTTCCTGAAAACTACGCGTTACGTTGAATAGTGACATTCCTGAACAAAGAATATGCTTCATTGATATGTTTCGTATCACGGTTGCAGAAACACATGCGGCCACACGGTTAACGTTGTGAATCCCCTGGTTGGCTTTAGGAAAGTATGAAACAATGTGACTAATTCTCCAGGCGGTGCCATAAGACCAGAGGAAGAGGACACATTGAGACCACGTATTAACAGAGCGCCAGTCAAACCTCAAATGGTGTAGAAAACATGAAGTATGTCATTTCTGTTGATTGCATCATTCATTTGAGGACCGTTACATCCTCCTAATCGCTCCACACACATCTGATGTTCTCCTTCGCCATCATGTTTCATCTCTTTAGTTGAGGGACTTTTATATTTCATGCTTCATGCGCGTTATGATTTATGAAGTCTGTCTCTGTGGCATTTTGCTTTCATTGATGAACCCAACCTTTCCACCTCAGCCAAGCCTCAAAACTCTTTTTCTAAACTTATACTTAGTATACATGCACTATGTAGCTTGACTGATACTGGATTCTTAAAAATCAATATGTGTAATATGTCAGCAGACTTTCACAGATATATAACATTTCTTTAAAAAACACGTATTCACATTTCAGAGTGATCTCTTAAATTGGTCTCTTCAGTGAGGTGTGATCATATTTACTGAGCAGGACATTTAACAGTCTACAAATGGACAGACTGTCAGAAACACGGTTTCTAAGTTACCTCAAGCACATTTTCTGCATGTCTGAACTGTAGTATCAGCACACGTACTAGATGTCGATAGTGATGTATCTTTATCAGGCTGATATCGGTCAAATATCTTCTATAAATAGTTGCATGTACGTAAAGTGAATGTGGAACCTCCACTCTGTACTCAGCCCTCTTTTTTAAAGTCCCTTCATTTCAGGTGAATGAGCAGTATGATGAACGGGGATCAGATTCTGGTGCAGATGAAATACAAGTAGATGTTGTTAGAAGAAGCCCGTGTGTGTGTGTGTGTGTGTGTGTGTGTGTGTGTGTATGTGTGTGTGAGGGGGGTGGTAATGAACTGTTTAATATGGAATGTGCACTCGTATGTGCCATAGAGCAATAAAGCTAAACCAAGGAATGGCATGAAGCGTTAGTCAATGAAGTGTGTGTGTGTGTGTGTGTGTGTGTGTGTGTGTGTGTGTGTGTGTGTGTGTGTGTGTGTGTGTGTGTGTGTGTGTGTGTGTGTAGGGGTGGGGGGGGGAGTATTTTTCTCTCTGGATGTTGTAGTGGCTCACACAATCCACATTGACGTTAATAGGCCTTGATGCTGTGGAGTGAGACAGAGAGAGAGCGAGAGAGAGACGTAGAGAGAGAGACAGAGAGAAACAGAGAGAATGAGAGAGAGAGAGAGAGAGAGAGAGAAAGGGAGAGAGAGAGAGGACCACTTGTGACTTGAGAGGAATGTTGATACGTGCTGGTATTTAACTATATATCCATACACACACACACACACACACACACACACACACACACACACACACACAGTGGCGTTCAGCACTGCGTGTCAGATTAGAGCTGGAAAAGGAAACGCATTAGAGAGATTTTGTCACCCACAAATCATCCAACATGTAAGAACACACACACGTCAGCATGAAGCACTCATGTATGTTTCACGTTAGGTGAAGTGAGAGAAACGCAGCAGTCACACAGCAGCCGTTACCTCCCTCCCACTCAGCCCCATGCCGTGTCTTTTGTCAGAGTGTCTGTGCATTTACTGCACACCCAGACGCAGTCTGTGCAAATAAAATAAATTTGGCAGACAGGCAACATGTACTAACTGCACTACTGTCCAATGGCTGGATTCATTCTTCTGTGACCAATGTACGGTGTGTGAATGTTATCTCACTTCCTGTCCTGTTCCTTCCTGAGATTTTGATTTTAACAAAACTTTATTTAGAACCAGTATAACAGGACAATTCTCATGTTCTCACGACAACACGTGCAGCAACAATAACAGTGACTTCTGTCTTTTGTTAGAAGGGCACATTAAATATTAAATTGTCTCCAGACACGCAGCAGATCACCTCTTTATAGCACCATTTCTGAATGAACTCCTCCATGTTATTCATGTTTTTGAAAAACCTAAAATCAATCCAGACTCTGGACTTCACCAAGGCCCTGAATACAGGAAGTGCTTCCTGCCCCGTCCTGCCCTCCACCCTGCTCTTCCTGCTGCTGTAGATGGCCAGCTTGGCCTCTCCTGTCACCAGGTTCTGCAGCTGACACTTTGAGTCGTCGACCTTACGGTAACGGACCCCCAGGATAAAGGTAGTCTGAGACCAGGTCTCACCAAACCTTTTAAAAACAGCCTTCAGGGCATTAAAGAGATCACAGAGTCTGTGACAATAATAAAAACAGTGAAACACGGTTTCTACCGCCTCACAGGAAGGACAGACATTAGATACAGTGGGGTTAAGAACAGAGATGAGCACATTTACAGCAACAGCATCGTGTAGAATCCTCCACCCTGGTGCCTTTCTAGAGTCCATCTCCATATCTCGTCTCCACCCTGGTGCCTTCCTATAGTCCATCTCAAGCTCTCGTCTCCACCCTGGTGCCTTTCTAGAGTCCATCTCCAGCTCTCGTCTCCACCCTGGTGCCTTTCTAGAGTCCACCTCCACCTCTCGTCTCCACCCTGGTGCCTTTCTAGAGTCCACCTCCAGCTCTTGTCTCCACCCTGGTGCCTTCCTAGAGTCCATCTCAAGCTCTCGTCTCCACCCTGGTGCCTTTCTAGAGTCCATCTCCAGCTCTCGTCTCCACACTGTGTCTGTTCTCCCGTCCAGTTTATGTTTGTTGAGCAGCTTGACACACAGTGCGTAAACAGACCTTCCCTTAGCTGTGGAGAAGTCCACAAGCTGACAGTCCGCCACACTCAATAAAGGTCCAGAGACCCCCTGCAGGTCCGGAACGAAGCACATCTCCGGAAAGGGGTCCGTGGAGTCGGGTATCTCCTCTCCTCTGCCGTACTCCTGCAGCATCCTGCCCTCCTCCCCCGTCAGTCTCTCGGCCCACCTGCTCAGGATGTTCCTGCTCTGCCGGATGGACGTCAGCCCTAGAAGAGACGCCAACGCAGGTGCATCCGCCAGCCCAGGACCAGCTACACCCACCACCTTCCTCAGGGTGGTGGTCCCAGAGGAGCACAGCATTCTACTGAGCCCTGGTGTTGCACCGTCCTGAATGTCCATCCTGGCCCTGTAAACCAGCGGCTCTTCCAGCAGCCAGTGCAGTGAGACAGCTGGCTCCAGTCTCTTCCACTTAAAAGAGCTCCACAGTTTAAAAAGTGACAGATAAAAAGGAGACAGTCCACCCTGTTTCAAAAGATTAAAATCCATTAAAAGGAGTGCAGCGTCTACTCCCAACCCAGTGGCCTTCTTTAAAATGCAGCTCGCCATGTCCCTAAAATAAAATAAAACTTTTAAATCCAGCCCATCAATGTTTTCCCTGATCTTACACAACAGTGGCTCAATAGACAGCGCATACAACATCCCTGAGAGAGCAGCCCTGTCTCACCCCCCTGTGCACTTTAAAAGGAGCACTGAGACCTCCATTAATTTTCAGCACACTCTCAATGTCCTGGTACAACACCTTGATCATGGCTATGAGACCCGGGCTGAGGCCAAAACTCTCCAGTCTTCCAGAGGTAAAGGTGCTCAACCCGGTCAAAAGCGTTTTCCTGGTCTAGAGAAATGAGACCAGTTTTAATGCCCAAAGAACCAGAGATATCCAAAATATCCCGAATTAAGGACACATTGTCCAGGATGGACCTACCAGGCACACAGTAGGTCTGGTCCCGGTGGACCACTTGGTCCATCACCTCCCTCAGGTGGTTCGCCAGCGCTTTGGACAGGATCTTATAGTCTGAACAGAGAAGGGACACAGGACGCCAGTTCCTGATCTCCTGTAGATCCCCCTTCTTAGGGAGGAGAGTTATCCTGCTCTCCTGCAACTTAGAGGCAGCAACATGTCTTTAAAACTTTCATTAAAAACGGTTAAAAGGTCCTCACCCATCTCGCTCCAGAACTCTCTGTAGAACTCTACAGGGAGTCCATCAATGCCAGGGGCCTTCCCCCCCTCCATGCATTGTAGGGCCGTGTAGAGCTCCTGTAACTCCAGGTGACCCCCCAAACCGGCGTTCACGCCCTCGGGGACCTTGGGCAGCTCCCCACAGAAGGATTCAAACATGTCATTGTTCTCAGAGTACTCACTGGAATAGAGCTGAGAGTAAAAACTCACAGCTCTACTCCGGATCTCCTTGCTGTCCCTGAGTTCCTGACCAGTAGCAGAGCGCAGCGCATGAATGGTCCGTCTCTGCCCGTTCTTCTTCTCTAGGCCAAAGAAGAACTTGGACGGTGCGTCCATCAGCACTGCGCTCATGAAGCGTGACCTGACCAGCGCCCCCTGGGCCTTAGTGCCCAGCAGGTCTGTCAGAGCAGACTTTTTAGACTTGAGACCTTTAATGTGATCTGGATCTCCAGTGGATTCTGCTAAGGCCTGCAGCTCCACGATTTCAGTCTCCAGATCCTTCATAGATCTAGTGGATATCCCGTGTGACATTGAGAGTGTACTGTTGACAAAGCTGCGTTATCTCCACCTTCCCACAATCCCACCACAGTTTTAAAGATTTAAAATCATGTTTTATACCTTTAAAACCGCTCTAAAAAAAACAAAAAACGTCCTTAAAATGTGTATCATATAAAAGAGCCGTGTTAAAATGCCAATATGCGCTACTAGATTTCAGGTTGGTGATTAAAACGTTGCATAAAACCAGGGCGTGATCAGTAAAACCAACAAGCAACATGCTGCACTTTTTAAAAATGTTAAAATGGTGTTTAAAACAATAAAACCTGTCTAACCTAGCCAGGGACATCACATCCCCTCTAGAGTGAGCCAGGGACATCACATCCCCTCTAGAGTGAGCCAGGGACATCACATCCCCTCTAGAGTGAGCCAGGGACATCACATCCCCTCTAGAGTGAGCCAGGGACATCACATCCCCTCTAGAGTGAGCCAGGGACATCACATCCCCCCTAGAGTGAGCCAGGGACATCACATCCCCTCTAGAGTGAGCCAGGGACATCACATCCCCTCTAGAGTGAGCCAGGGACATCACATCCCCTCTAGAGTGAGCCCAGGTGTACTGTCTCTTATCACCATGTCTCCTTCTCCACACATCCACCATCTCATGTTGCTCCACCAGCTGCCTCAGTGCATGCTGGGATGGGCTGTGAGGCTCCAGGTGGTTCCTGTCTAGCAGATAATTCTCAGTACAGTTAAAATCCCGCCCATAAATAAAAAGTCCTCCACATTCACTCTGCATAACTCTCTGCTTAAGACCTTTAAAAAAGCCACTCGATCAGGTCCTGAAACAGGAGCATAGACATTCAGGAACACTAAATGAATATCCTGAAACTTGGCCTTCACCATCAGCAGCCTACCCTCCACCACCTGCTCCACCTCCAAAGACTCAGGTGTGCAGCCCTTTGAGAAGAGGATGCCCACCCCCCCACTGGTGGTGCTTCTATGGCTCAGCACAACCTCACCGCTCCACTGGTGTTGCTTCTGTGGCTCAGCACCACCTCACTGCTCCACTGGTGTTGCTTCTGTGGCTCAGCACCACCTCACCCCTCCACTGGTGGTGCTTCTATGGCTCAGCACAACCTCACTGCTCCACTGGTGTTGCTTCTGTGGCTCACCACCACCTCACCCCTCCACTGGTGGTGCTTCTATGGCTCAGCACAACCTCACCCCTCCACTGGTGTTGCTTCTGTGGCTCAGCACCACCTCACCCCTCCACTGGTGGTGCTTCTGTGGCTCAGCACCATCTCACCCCTCCACTGGTGGTGCTTCTGAGGCTCAGCACAACCTCACCCCTCCACTGGTGTTGCTTCTGTGGCTCAGCACCACCTCACCCCTCCACTGGTGGTGCTTCTGAGGCTCAGCACAACCTCACCCCTCCACTGGTGTTGCTTCTGTGGCTCAGCACCACCTCACCCCCCCACTCACTCTTCCACTCAGTCTCATTGGCCGTGTCGCTGTGCGTCTCCTGCACCAACAACACATCCAATCTCTTTTGTTCCATCAGCTGGAACAACAGAGACGTTTTTGCTGGGTCCCTGGCCCCGTTTATGTTTAAAGTACCTATGTTCAGAAGAGTCATAGTTAGAGGAATAGGTCCCAACCAAACCAGCATATTTGATCCATTTGTATTCTGTGAGATCTTACTGTTCAGCATCATCATCATCATTCAGCTCTTTGCTGATCTTCAGCACTATCTTCTTTAACCTGTAGACCTCCTGCTCAGTGAAGCCTCCTCTGCCCTTACTGCTCATGTGGAGCCGAGCAGAGCTAGAGAGCTTCTCCTTGTTGGAGAAGAAGTCCTCCACCTTCACTAGCCTCTGGTTTTTAGTTTTCTGGAGAAAAACCTTTATCCTGCCCACGCTGTACTCCCCAGTCCTCCTCCGGACTCTAGCCCTGGATTCAGAGGAGTCACTGTCAGCAGCAGAGTCCTCCTCCATACTGGACTCAGACTCTGCTGCTCCTCTTCCTGCCTTCCTCGTGCCCGCTGTCCCCTTCTTGGCCTGCGAGCTGCCATTGTCCTCCCTACTCTTCCTCTTCAGACGGGGGACCCTAAGCTCCTCCTCATCCTCCTTCATGTCGACATCACTGTCTGTCAACATGACATCATTATACACATCTTCACTCTCACAAGGTCCTTCCTGGTTACCTGTGTTCTGTTCCCTACCAGCCTCCTCCTGTCCCCCCTCACCTACCCGACCGGCCTCCTGTCCCCCCTCACCCACCTGACCTACCTGCTGGACCCCAACTGCCCCCCCCCCCTGTCCCCCATCACCCACCTGCTGGACTCCACCTGTCTCCTACTGTCCCCCCTCACTCACCTGGCCTACCTGCTGGACCCCACTTGTCCCCTCCTGTCCTCCCTGACCATCCTGCTGGTCCCCCCTGACCTCCTCAGGACCCTTCTGGCTCCGTGCCTCAGCTGTACCCCCCTCAGCAGCCTTAGGAGTGGCCTTCTGCTCAGCAGAGCCTTTCCCTGGACACGCTCTTGCAAGATATCCCTCCTTCCGACAACTAAAACACTTCATGTTGTCAGAAGAGGCAAAAACAACATAATCATAATATTCCACCCGGATCTTAAAGGCCAGGTTCAGCTCCTCGGTCCTGTTACTGAGGACCATGAGGAGCTGTCTCCTGTGAGACACCACGTGTCTCAGCAGAGGAGACCTGCACACAGAGGAGACCTTCCTCACCGGGGACAGTCCTCCACCGAGAGGAGGAGCACAACCTGCCCCACGGCCAGGCTGCGGTCCTCCACCGAGAGGAGGACCTCAACCTGCCCCACAGCCAGGCTGCGGTCTTCCACCGAGGACGAGGAGCACAGCGCGATCTTCACGCCGTGCTTCCTCGTTAGTTTGCTGAGGTCTATGGTGGCGTTCAGCACGCCGTCCAGCACGAGCTGGTCGGCTGCAAACAATCACACACACACACTTACCCAACAAACTCTACGTGCACCCTGTGCACACTACTACAATATCACCTTACTATAAACTACTAACCAATCTAACCGCAACATTAACGATAAATCTCAAGAAAAAGATGCGTGGTCGCAAATGTAGTGTAGGTCGGTTTGTTTTAGTGAACATCACAGTGCAGGAGTCAGTAACAGGGATACTAATAATGATCATGTATACAGGGATACTGTGTTACATGTAAGCATCATTCCCTGAAAGCCTCTTCCCCAGGATGCTCGTGTCCATGTGAACACAATCAGCAACTCTCCTGCACAATCTTAAGTTGACCCAAGAATCTTGTCTTTGATGGAGATGTTTATTTGCAATCTGCTTCCTTCCACAAGAATATTCTAAAGTGTGTTTGATCCATTAAACTCTCATGCAAATAGTAGGGACTTTGGAGTTTGTAGGTTTCTCTCTGTCCATCTCCCAAGAGACGGAATGTTGATCTCAGACGGTTCTTGTGGCTGCGTCTGAAAATGCACACTCTGCTCTACACACTTCTACAGTGTACTGTTTGACATACTTTTGTCTGAATAAATAATAGTGTGCATCTTTTCAGACGCACTGAGCAGTAATTACCCCCGAAGAGCCTCCTTCTTGCTGGTTGGAGTCACGTAACCTCATGTGACCATTTTTTAGTTCTGTGCTGATTGAAAAATGAATATTAAGTATATATTATACTATAATATAAGTGATATCTTATGCTTCCACTTCAACTGAAGCATTATTGGCATTACAGTGCTGTCCACCATTGTCTGGTATAAACATTGTTATCACTATTGCATTGCATTGTGGGATATTTATGCTGGCGTAGTGTCCAGTGTTTTCATACTGTAATATTTTATCAGAAATAGTTTGCGTACTATTGGTTTCATGCAAGGTTTGGGACATGCTTAAACATCTAGCGTACTAAGTAGCATGTTAGTGTGGAATGTTTAGTGATGACATTTGTTTAGGCTGATCACTTCCAACATGTTTCAAATGCTTATTCATGCATTCTGTATCTGTGTGCATGTGCATTATGACGTATACCCTGTAGTACTAAAGAGACTTGGGTAAGGTCAGAAGCCATTTAAACCAGAGTAGGCCTTTACAGCCATGCTAGTGGCTCTGTGAGCCTGTACTGAGGCACAATGGTGCTGTGAGCTAAAGACTAAAGTCAGCATGCTAGCACGCTCACAATGACAATGTAACATGCTAATATTATGTAGGTACAGTGTTTGTTCGGGATCTTAGCAGAGCTTGTTGCCCTTCAAGGAGAAGTGTTTGAGAAAATTACACATTGTTTCAGCTGATGACTGTGAGAGAAAGTACAGCCATTGTCTTTTCATTGAGTTCTGCTGCATAATACTTAATAATAAAGCATTGTATAAATGTCTAAAGGTGATCAATGCAGCATTAGCAGACGTGCCACTGCATGGAAGCATATCTGCTTCCAAAAAGGGACAGTGGGCAGTAGAAATCCCTGAGCCGTGTCATCAAAGATAATCCTCTGATACTTCCCTCTCCCCCCTGACCAGCTGATTGAAGCTGGCTCAGGACTTCCTCCTCTGATCAAGGTGTTTATGAGTCTACAATTCCTCAAATGGCTCCTCATGGGCAGTGGGTTAAGAGAGTTAGTATTCACACGCACACAGATCTGAAGAACGTCATTCCTCAGATCTGTGGATCAGTGGTAGAGCAGGGTCGTCCTTCAATCAGAGGATCGGCGGTTTGATCCCCGGCTCCACTAGTCCATGTCAATGTGTCCTTGGGCAAGACACTTAACCCCAAGTTGCTGTTCCTGCGGTGTGTGAATGGTTAGTTAGTCCTGATGGGCAGGTGGCACCTTGCATGGTAGCTCCTCCCATCAGTGTATGAATGGGTGTGAATGGGTGAATGATGACATGTAGTGTTAAAGCTTTGAGCGGTCAGAAGACTAGAAAAGCAAGTACACGTACAAAAAGCTCTATACAAGTACAGTAAATGGACCATTCACCATTTCTTGAACCCATTAAAGGTCCGGTTTCTGGAGCAGGCAACTCCTGAAGATCAGATAGAAAGAGATGATAACTTTTTTGGTGGGGTTGGTAATGGTTTTAGTTTATTTAGTCTTTGCTCCAAACATGTTGAAGATTCAAAAAACCCTGATGAATTGCGGCCCACGGACTCCAGCCACCTCGCCCGGACCAGGGAAACCGGGGCACCCTCCCGGAGCCAGACCCGGGAGGGGAGCTCGTAGGCGTGCGTCTGGTGGCCGGGCCTTCGCCCATGGGGCCCGGTCGGACTCAGCCCGAAGAAACAACATGGAGCAGCCATCCTGTGGACCCACCACCCGCAGGGATAAGCATCGGGGTCGGGTGCTATGTAGACCGGGCGGCGGGCCGGGCAGGGGGCCTGGTCGAGCCGATCACCGGCAGCATAGACTAGCTCTAGGGACGTGGAACATCACCTCGCTAGCGGGGAAAGAGCCGGAGCTGGTGCAGGAGGTGGAGCGGTACCAGCTAGATATAGTTGGCCTCACCTCCACGCACAGCACTGGCTCTGGAACCAAGCTCCTGGAGAAAGGTTGGACTTTGTCCTTTTCTGGAGTTGCCCAGGGTGAGAGGCGCCGGGCGGGAGTGGGGATACTCACGAGGCCCCGGCTGAGCGCCGCCGTGTTGGAGTTCTCCCCGGAGAACGAGAGGGTTGCCTCCCTGCGCCTGCGGGTTGCGGGGAGTAAGGCTCTGACTGTTGTTTGTGCCTATGCACCGAACAGCAGTTCGGAGTATCCGGCCGTCCTAGAGTTTGTGGGAGGGGTCCTGGAAAGGGCGCCTCCTGCTGACTCCATAGTTCTCCTGGGAGACTTCAACGCTCACGTGGGCAACGACAGAGAAACCTGGCGGGGGGTGTTTGGGAAGAACAGCTTGCCCGATCTGAACCCGAGTGGTGTCTCGCTGTTGGACTTCTGTGCTAGCCACGGTTTGTCCATAACGAACACCATGTTCGAACATAGGATGGCTCATAAGTTTACCTGGTACCAGAACACCTTAGGCCATAGATCAATGATCGACTTTGTAATTGTTTCATCTGATCTGCGGCCGTATGTCTTGGACACTCGGGTGAAGAGAGGAGCAGAGCTGTCAACTGATCACCACCTGGTGGTGAGTTGGATCAGATGGCAGGGGAATCGGCTGGAGAGACCCGGCAAGCCCAAACGTGTAGTGAGGGTGAACTGGGAACGTCTGGCGGAGGATCCTGTCCGGGAGGTCTTCAACTCCCACCTCCGGAAGAACTTCTCACACATCCCAAGGGATGCTGGGAACATGGAATCCGAGTGGACCATGTTCAAAGTCTCTATTGTGGACGCGGCCGCTAGGAGCTGTGGTCGGAAGGTCACCGGTGCCTATCGTGTTGGTAACCCGAGAACCCAGTGGTGGACACCGGGGGTGAGAAAAGCCGTCAAACTGAAGAAGGAGGCCTTTCGGGCCTGGTTGGCTCAGGGGTCTCCTGAAGCAGCTGAGAGGTACCGGCAGGCCAGAAGGGCTGCAGCTGCGGTGGTCGCGGACGCTAAAACTCGGGCATGGGAGGAGTTCGGGGAGGCCATGGAGAAGGACTTTCGGTTGGCCTCAAGGAAGTTCTGGCAAACCATCCGACGTCTCAGGAAGGGAAAGCAGGGCTTACCCCAGGCTGTGCTCAGCACGGGGGGGGGAACTGCTGACCCGGACAGGGGACATTGTCGGGCGGTGGAAAGAGCACTTTGAGGAACTAAACCCCCAACATGTCCTCTAGAGAGGAGGCAGCGCCTGAAGACTTTGGGGGGGTCGCATCCATATCCTTGGCAGAGGCCACTAAGGTAGTCAAAAAGCTCCTTGGTGGCAAGCCGCCGGGCGTGGATGAGATCCGCCCTGAGATGCTGAAGGCGCTGGACATTGTTGGGCTGTCTTGGCTGACACGCCTTTTCAATGTCGCATGGGGGTCGGGAACAGTGCCCATGGACTGGCAGACCGGGGTGGTGGTTCCCATTTTCAAAAAGGGGGACCGGAGAGTGTGCTCGAATTATCGGGGTATCACACTACTCAGCCTCCCCGGGAAAGTGTATGCCAGGGTGCTGGAAAGGAGGCTCCGACCGATTGTCGAACCTCGGATTCAAGAGGAGCAGTGCGGATTCCGTCCCGGTCGTGGAACAGTGGACCAGCTCTTTACCCTCGCAAGACTACTGGAGGGGTTCTGGGAGTTTGCCCAACCAGTCTACATGTGTTTTGTGGACTTGGAGAAGGCCTTCGACCGGGTCCCTCGGGGGTTTTTGTGGGGGGTGCTGCGGGAGTATGGGGTGCCGGACCCGTTACAACGGGCCATCCGGTCTCTGTACGACTGCAGTAGGAGCTGTGTTCGTATTCTCGGCAGTAAGTCAGACGCGTTCCCGGTGGGTGTTGGCCTCCACCAGGGCTGCCCTTTATCACCGGTCCTGTTCGTGACTTTCATGGACAGGATATCTAGGCGCAGCTGGGGGGAGGAGAACGTCGGGTTCGGGGGTCTCGGGATCGCCTCTCTGCTGTTTGCAGATGATGTGGTCCTGTTGGCCTCTTCAGACCATGACCTCCATTCACTGGGGCGATTTGCAGCCAAGTGTGAAGCGGCGGGGATGAGAGTAAACACTTCCAAATCTGAGGCCATGGTGCTCTGCCGGAAACCGGTGGATTGTTCCCTCCAGGTGGGGACGCAGTGCCTACCACAAGCGAAGGAGTTCAAGTATCCCGGGGTCTTGTTCACGAGTGAGGGTAAGATGGAGCGGGAGATCGACCGACGGATCGGTGCGGCTGCAGCAGTAAAACAGGCGCTGCACCGGACCGTCTTGGTGAAGAGGGAGCTGAGTCGGAAGGCAAAGCTCTCAATTTACCGGGCAGTCTACATTCCGACCCTCACCTATGGTCACGAACTCTGGGTCCGGACCGAAAGAACGAGGTCTCAGATACAAGCGGCCGAAATGAGTTTTCTCCGTAGGGTGGCCGGGCTCAGCCTTAGAGATAGGGTAAGGAGCTCGGACATCAGGAGGGAACTTGGAGTTGAGGCGCTACTCCTTCGTATCGAAAGGAGTCAGCTGAGGTGGTTCGGGCATCTAATCAGGATGCCTCCTGGACGCCTCCCGTTACTGGTTTTCCAGGCACGCCAAACTGGTAGGAGGCCCCGGGGAAGACCCAGAACACGCTGGAGGGATTATATCTCCCAGCTGGCCTGGGAACGCCTCGGGATCCCCTAGAACGAGCTGGAACATGTTGCGTGTGAGAGGGAAGCCTGGGACAGCCTGCTAGGCCTTATGCCACCGCGACCCGACCCTGGATAAGCGGATGACAATGGATGGATGGATGGATGTTGAAGATTATGTAAAATGAATCTCCAAATTTAAGTGAGACTGAGTTTTTTTTTTTTGAGAAACTTTGGACCTTATTTAAGAGAAACACAGGGCTGAAAAGGGTTTGTCTCTCTCTAGTTTAAGGTTTCAAGCCTGTTCCCCCTCTGACCACATCCAGCATCACTGCTGCAACTTACTCCTGTACATATACAACAAATACTTGAACGATAACTAAACCTAAATTAATAGATGAAAGGTGTGGACTCAAACATGATTGACAGTAATGAAGACAACAGAAGACAAAAAGCAATGTGAGATTTGGACATTAAAACAGAAATGAATATTGACAAGTAGTTATCATAATTTTCAACCTTGTAGTATATCAACTTATCAAGCTATTATGAGTAACCTGGAAGCAAACTGTTTCCCACTTGCACATTCTACAGATACAAAACAACATGGGGTTCCCTCTGTAGTGCAGCCCATCTGTTGAATGTAAGTCCCAAAAATATCAGACTGGCTTTGGTCCCATTATATTTAAGAGAATATACATGTCTGAAGCCGATTTCTCTAAAACTTGGCAGCTTTTGTTAGGTCGTACTGTCCCTTTAAGTAGTTATTGTCATTGGTAGGTAGCAATATATTATGGAGTCGTTAAGTACTGGAAGCTTGTGATTCAGCCTTTACAATGTCAGAAATATGTCTACAATATCTACAGATAAACCAACATTAAATTAAATACAATTAAATTTATTTTGTTCAGCCACAAATCACAAATTTGCGTCAGAGGGCTTTACAATCTGTACGCATACAACATCCTCTGTCCCGGGACCTCTCATCAGAACAGGAAAAACTCCCCCAAAAACCCTTTAACGGGGAACATGAGAATGACGTGTGGTTTTTTATTTCATACAATCAGGAAAACACCTCTGGGATGTGAGGGTTGACAAGCAAGAACGTCTCATGTGTCTTTACATCTTTGTGTCTCTGTCTCTCTGTTCAAGGTGTCCAACAGCCAACAGGACGTGTCCTCCTGGTCAGTCATGGTGCAGCAGGCAGTGTCGCTGTGTCGGCCTGAGCGCCAATGTGCACCGCAACCCCCCTCCTCTGCCGCTGCCTCCTCCCAGGCCCTCCCAACAGCACCTCGGTGAGAGTTTTATGTTGTATCCCTGGTCATTATTTCATAAAACATTGGAGAGGAAGTTGTGTTTATTTTTCCTGAAGTAGCCTAGAATAAATGATAAAAGAGGAAGAAAATGAACAAGTACAGCTGCTGATAGCGATACAGTAGGACTAATAGCAGAAATAACCCTTTGCTGCCAACAAAGACTGACGTAATAAGCAGAGTAGATGGCAGAGTTATTGAAAGCTGTGTCTTTATTTTTGTGAAACATACATCGAAGTAATTAACAATGTAGACGGGAAAATAGCATTAAATGTGGAAAGACTATGATGCCATCGGCTGCTGTTTACACAGCACTGGCTGCATTCCTTAAATCCACCTCTCCCGGCTCAATGCACCACACATAATGGAAGCTCTCATGTGGGAAATCTTTAACCAGCATTCTCTTTTAAAATAGCGTATGCACAAGAGAACAAAATGCCTTCTCACTCCACAGTCTTTATGCAGGTCATTATCCAAAGGAACAATTGTCTGGAGCAGTAGATCTGAAACGATTCCATAAGAGTCTAAGGAGCGGAGACGATGCTTCACTGTGATGAAGCATCGTCTGGGTCACTTAATAATCATATTCCCCCCAAAAGTGACAGCTGTAGTACTAGTTTCTAATTTTTCAACACCATTATAGAGGCTCTTAATTGCCAGACTGTAGAAGGTTGTCGCCTGCTGATTTTTGATAACAGCTGCTTTAAGCTCTGCAGCTATGAAGTTTTCCTCTTGGATGACATTTTTTAAATGAAACTGATCCTGAAATGGTTGTGCACTGCGTCTCATGAACAGGTGGCATCAATTGAAAGGAGCACATGACAGCTAGTTTGTTTAGTTAAGAGAGTCTCTGAGTCCAACTTGGAACAAGCGTACGAGCAAACCTCACGGAAAGAAGACAAAGGTTTAGGGTCAGATTACAAAACTGGTCCGAAGCCAGAAAAGCTAAAACTGCAGATCAACCCAGAGATTAATAAGAGTTCAAATAAATACAGTAGCTGCCAATAGAGCTGATGGATCTGTGTGGCCTGTTGCTGCATGATGACGGGTCCCTCAGGCCCGTGAGCACGCACATACCAAACTCTGAAAGAAACTTCTCTGTGTTAGTCTTTGTGACAGGAGAATGTTCATGTGCTCACTGAGGAGTATTTATGACTGCAATGTGTTTGTTGAGAGCCTGCGTGTGTGTGTGAGACTTCCTCCGTGTGTGTGTTTGGCTATGATAAAACTCTGGACTCTGTGTAAACAAATGAGAAACAGCCAAATGCGGAGACCCCGGAGTAGCAGATTCCACAGCTATGCACACACACAAATACACACCGAGACAGTTTGTATTACACGGCCAAAACAAATCATCTGTGAAATAAAGAAACGCTGTAAAATCCCTCTATGGTGGCCCAATATGCCAGACAACGTGATGAAGTACCCTTCAGAGTGCCCTTCCTGAGAAGAAGTGAGGCAGGGCCATAAAGGAGCATTCAAGGAGAAAATCAAATTGGATAAAAGAATAATTTCGGGTCATGTCAGAGCAACCTGCAGGTCTTATTTTCATGTAAACCAGGGTTTTAGTTTTGTTGGTGGGCTCAGAGTCAGCCGTCTCAGACTTCTTTGAGCTCTGTTTAACACGTCAAATCTGTTTCACGCTGACAAACAGAGAAACTCCCCGAGCCTGAAAACATGTTGTGTTGCTATGACAACCAGCAGCCGTGCGTTGTCAGCTGCGGTATAACTTTTTTCAGGATAACATGTGTTTGAAAACAACATAAAAGAATGGTTCATGTAAATGTTAAAAAAAAATTTAATGTGGTGAAACATTATAAAAAAACAAACACAATAGATTAACAATGATGTAAGAGTTGTGGCACCCCTGGGCTATCATCAAGGAACATCTGGGTTCTGCAGCACACACTTTGGGGACCTCTGCTTTTAGAACATTTTGTGAGGTGGATGGTACTGTGCAGTATATCAACGACTCAACCGACTCCCCCTAAATCACTCTGGATCTGCTGAGCCTTCTTTATGTGACTTGTAAGGAGCAGCAGGCTTCATGATGCAGATGGAGGGAGACCCCAAAGTCACCCCACAAAGATTAGGACATAAAACCAACATTTGGCAACTAGGTTTGACACACCATGACCATAGCCAAGTAGAACATACCTTAATTTTAGGAAATATTACACAAATGATTCTGTGTGAGAGAGCTCCCCAAAACATGTAATGATATATCTGTATGAAAAGGTCATTTTTCGCCTTTTCAGAGTGAGCATGACAGGGTTGTGTTTGTGTAAGGAGCTATGGATGAAGATGGATGATCATATTGTTATGAAACACATGTGAGGAATACAAGCTATGGGAGAGTCACTTTGAAACTAAAAACTTTTACCTCTGACTACAGTCACATTTTCAGAGTGCTGGACAATAAGTAGTAATTGCACAATATGGAAAATCAGACAAATTAGGCGGATAGAGTTCACACATTCACAGTATGAAGAACATGTAACAGAAGAGCAAATTCCAGGTGTAGGACTTGATACCCGAGTGAGTGTCAGCAAGAAAATCAGTTTGATTGCATTATTTTCTAAAGTAATGTCCCTCTGGCCTCGAGCGGCAGCACAGCGTACCTTTTGAACCAAACTTTTGTCAGTCACCATGTTTCCATTTGTTTTTGTCGCTTGCTTTTGAAGCACTGCAATGGATGAGGAAACGACTGATTCATTAGGTTGAAATGATAGTCAGAAAGTCAGAATAGCCATATTAAGGTTGCCTAAATGGATGAATACAGGCTTGAAGGTATGCTATCTGTTTAAAAACTGCAAACGTTAAAAGATAGCAACTACTCCTAAATACATTCCTGATATGCTGCTACCTTATGAACCATCCCGACCCCTGAGGTGGTCTGGGACTGGTCTACTTTCTGTTCCAAGAGTCAGAACTAAACATGGAGAAGCAGCCTTCAGTTTCTCTGCTCCACATATCTGGAACAAGGTCCCTGAAAGCTGCAGGTCTGCTGAGACCCTCAGCTCCTTTAAATCCAGATTGAAGACTCTTCTGTTTGCTGTTGCCTTTAATTGAACCAGATTCAAGGATCTTAATCAATTTCTGCAATTTCTATTTTTTAGCTTTTTAATGTTTTACTAACTGTTTTTAATATTGTTTTCAATGTTTAAATGAATGTTCTTAATTGTTTTTAAATCTTCTTATTTTTTTTTTGCATTACGTTTTGATGCTTAATGGTTTTATGTGAAGCACTTTGAATTGCCTTGTTGAAAAGTGCTACAAATGAACTTGCCTTGCCTTGCCTTGCCTACTCTCCCATCTTTTAAGAGGTTACGTCTCCAGTCTGATCTCAAGCGCACAGCTGATAGATATGTGGTTTGTTTACATGACGTGGACGATGTGCATTTGTAACGGATTCAGTGTGGACAGAGAGTGTCCGATGTTACGCAATGCAATGCAATAGTCAGACACTCCAAAACCAAAACCATTCACACAGAGGAAGAGAGACATGGACACCATTCACACAGAGGAAGAGACACATGGACACCATTCACACAGAGGAAGAGAGACATGGACACCATTCACACAGAGGAAGAGAGACATGGACACCATTCACACAGAGGAAGAGACACAAGGACACCATTCACACAGAGGAAGAGACACATGGACACCATTCACACAGAGGAAGAGACACATGGACACCATTCACACAGAGGAAGAGACACATGGACACCATTCACACAGAGGAAGAGACACATGGACACCATTCACACAGAGGAAGAGACACATGGACACCATTCACACAGAGGAAGAGAGACATGGACACCATTCACACAGAGGAAGAGACACATGGACACCATTCACACAGAGGAAGAGAGACATGGACACCATTCACACAGAGGAAGAGACACATGGACACCATCCACACAGAGGAAGAGAGACATGTACACCATTCACACTGAGGAAGAGAGACATGGACACCATTCACACAGAGGAAGAGAGACATGGACACCATTCACACAGAGGAAGAGACATGGACACCATTCACACAGAGGAAGAGACACAAGGACACCATTCACACAGAGGAAGAGACACATGGACACCATTCACACAGAGGAACAGACACATGGACACCATTCACACAGAGGAAGAGACACATGGACACCATTCACAGAGAGGAAGAGACATGGACACCATTCACAGAGAGAAAGAGAGACATGGACACCATTCACAGAGAGGAAGAGACATGGACACCATTCACAGAGAGGAAGAGAGACATGGACACCATTCACAGAGAGGAAGAGAGACATGGACACCATTCACAGAGAGGAAGAGAGACATGGACACCATTCACACAGAGGAAGAGAGACATGGACACCATTCACACAGAGGAAGAGACACAAGGACACCATTCACACAGAGGAAGAGAACATGGACACCATTCACACAGAGGAAGAGACACAAGGACACCATTCACACAGAGGAAGAGACACATGGACACCATTCACACAGAGGAAGAGACACATGGACACCATTCACACAGAGGAAGAGACATGGACACCATTCACACAGAGGAAGAGACACATGGACACCATTCACACAGAGGAAGAGACACATGGACACCATTCACACAGAGGAAGAGAGACATGGACACCATTCACAGAGAGGAAGAGACACAAGGACACCATTCACACAGAGGAAGAGACACATGGACACCATTCACACAGAGGAACAGACACATGGACACCATTCACACAGAGGAAGAGACACATGGACACCATTCACAAAGAGGAAGAGACATGGACACCATTCACACAGAGGAAGAGAGACATGGACACCATTCACACAGAGGAAGAGACACAAGCACACCATTCACACAGAGGAAGAGACACATGGACACCATTCACACAGAGGAAGAGACATGGACACCATTCACACAGAGGAAGAGACACATGGACACCATTCACACAGAGGAAGAGACACATGGACACCATTCACACAGAGGAAGAGACATGGACACCATTCACAGAGAGGAAGAGAGACGTGGACACCATTCACACAGAGGAAGAGAGACATGGACACCATTCACACAGAGGAAGAGACACATGGACACCATTCACACAGAGGAAGAGAGACATGGACACCATTCACAGAGAGGAAGAGAGACATGGACACCATTCACACAGAGGAAGAGACACATGGACACCATTCACACAGAGGAAGAGAGACATGGACACCATTCACAGAGAGGAAGAGAGACATGGACACCATTCACACAGAGGAAGAGAGACATGGACACCATTCACACAGAGGAAGAGAGACATGGACACCATTCACACAGAGGAAGGACATGGACACCATTCACACAGAGGAAGAGAGACATGGACACCATTCACACAGAGGAAGAGAGACATGGACACCATTCACACAGAGGAAGAGACATGGACACCATTCACACAGAGGAAGAGAGACATGGACACCATTCACACAGAGGAAGAGACACAATTCACACAGAGGAAGAGACACATGGACACCATTCACACAGAGGAAGAGACATGGACACCATTCACAGAGAGGAAGAGAGACGTGGACACCATTCACACAGAGGAAGAGAGACATGGACACCATTCACACAGAGGAAGAGACACATGGACACTATTCACACAGAGGAAGAGAGACATGGACACCATTCACAGAGAGGAAGAGAGACATGGACACCATTCACACAGAGGAAGAGAGACATGGACACCATTCACACAGAGGAAGAGAGACATGGACACCATTCACACAGAGGAAGAGACATGGACACCATTCACACAGAGGAAGAGAGACATGGACACCATTCACACAGAGGAAGAGAGACATGGACACCATTCACACAGAGGAAGAGACACATGGACACCATTCACACAGAGGAAGAGAGACATGGACACCATTCACAGAGAGGAAGAGACACATGGACACCATTCACACAGAGGAAGAGACATGGACACCATTCACACAGAGGAAGAGACATGGACACCATTCACACAGAGGAAGAGACACAAGGACACCATTCACACAGAGGAAGAGACACATGGACACCATTCACACAGAGGAAGAGACACATGGACACCATTCACACAGAGGAAGAGAGACATGGACACCATTCACACAGAGGAAGAGACACATGGACACCATTCACACAGAGGAAGAGAGACATGGACACCATTCACACAGAGGAAGAGACACAAGGACACCATTCACACAGAGGAAGAGACACATGGACACCATTCACACAGAGGAAGAGACATGGACACCATTCACACAGAGGAAGAGACACAAGGACACCATTCACACAGAGGAAGAGACATGGACACCATTCACACAGAGGAAGAGACATGGACACCATTCACACAGAGGAAGAGACAAGGACACCATTCACACAGAGGAAGAGACACATGGACACCATTCACACAGAGGAAGAGACACAAGGACACCATTCACACAGAGGAAGAGACACGTGGACACCATTCACACAGAGGAAGAGACACATGGACACCATTCACACTGAGGAAGAGACACATGGACACCATTCACACAGAGGAAGAGACACATGGACACCATTCACAGAGAGGAAGAGAGACATGGACACCATTCACAGAGAGGAAGAGAGACATGGACACCATTCACACAGAGGAAGAGACACATGGACACCATTCACAGAGAGGAAGAGAGACATGGACACCATTCACAGAGAGGAAGAGAGACATGGACACCATTCACACAGAGGAAGAGAGACATGGACACCATTCACACAGAGGAAGAGACACAAGGACACCATTCACACAGAGGAAGAGACATGGACACCATTCACACAGAGGAAGAGACACAAGGACACCATTCACACAGAGGAAGAGACATGGACACCATTCACACAGAGGAAGAGACATGGACACCATTCACACAGAGGAAGAGACATGGACACCATTCACACAGAGGAAGAGACACATGGACACCATTCACACAGAGGAAGAGACACAAGGACACCATTCACACAGAGGAAGAGACACGTGGACACCATTCACACAGAGGAAGAGACACATGGACACCATTCACACTGAGGAAGAGACACATGGACACCATTCACACTGAGGAAGAGACACATGGACACCATTCACAGAGAGGAAGAGAGACATGGACACCATTCACAGAGAGGAAGAGAGACATGGACACCATTCACACAGAGGAAGAGACACATGGACACCATTCACAGAGAGGAAGAGAGACATGGACACCATTCACAGAGAGGAAGAGAGACATGGACACCATTCACACAGAGGAAGAGAGACATGGACACCATTCACACAGAGGAAGAGACACAAGGACACCATTCACACAGAGGAAGAGACATGGACACCATTCACACAGAGGAAGAGACACAAGGACACCATTCACACAGAGGAAGAGACATGGACACCATTCACACAGAGGAAGAGACATGGACACCATTCACACAGAGGAAGAGACAAGGACACCATTCACACAGAGGAAGAGACACATGGACACCATTCACACAGAGGAAGAGACACAAGGACACCATTCACACAGAGGAAGAGACACGTGGACACCATTCACACAGAGGAAGAGACACATGGACACCATTCACACTGAGGAAGAGACACATGGACACCATTCACACTGAGGAAGAGACACATGTACTCAGGAAGACGTTGCTAGTCTTCTGGTGGTTTCACCCTGAGGAAGTCCAGTGTTCTGTCAATGTATGTTGATTCTTAATTATGTAATATTGAGTAATTCTATGGTATGAATTATTAAGAAGTCATTTCAGGGCTTCATACACCTTTTCATATTGTTTTCATTCTCAGCTCGAAAACTTTCCTCAGGGGCAAATAAAGTTCCATTGAAGCTCATTACATGATTGAGGTTGTTAGTCTGTGTGAGCACATGCTGCTCTGCTGGAGGAGACACAGCTTGTATTATGTCAGCAGTAAACTGTGTATCTTTGTTATCTGTGTTTGTTCATCTGTACACACACATACATACACACACACACACACACACACACACACACACACACACACACAGTATGCGTGTGTGTTTGCCAGCCCTTCCATTGCTCTCCTCCGTCTCTCGCTGTGTTTCACAGCTCAAAGATGATTTACCAGTATTGAAAGAGAACATCTGTTTTCCCCGAGGAAAGAGAAAACATCGCTAGTTCATTTCAGGAATGTCTCAATTTCATAGTTTATCAGTGTCATCAAACAACTGTCACACACAGTTTGTACATCGTCCTTCTGTTTTCAATAATAGCCAACATGTAAAACAGATAACCACATGTGAAATCTTTGCGTTTCATTCAACAACCGTATTGTCATATGACACTCATAAAACTTACTGTGCTCTATTCTGAAATTTTAAACATTGATTCAAGTCTAGATAATATGTTTATATTTAAGTAATTTAATTCTCATTTCATTGAATATTAGTTGAATATTGGTGAATTATACCTTCTGCACATTTAGAAATGTCCAAATAATACATCAATACAACTGTGAAAAGTAAAGTCGAAACAAAAAAATATTTTAAAATGTGTAAAAAAACTAAATCAAGCTAAATCAATATCCCACAGCTATCAATAATATCAATAAATTGTTCAAATGACCATACAGTATATAATAGAAACATCAACAGGGTTTGCCAAACAAGCACAGCCCAATGACAACCAACTATTACAACAATACAGTTAAGTACACAACTATTAATGAAATGAACGAAGGCGACATCAGGAAGAAGAATGTATGTTCTGATTTAGGTCCATCTGCATTTGTTTCATAAAAGTGTAACAACCTTTAGATCCTGTTCGGTGCTCCCTTCTGAGGAAACGTGAGGTTCTGTAGTCTTGGGGTGAGAGATAACTGATTGTCATGTATCTCTAATAGGGGTGATGGGAAAACCTACTGTAAGATTAGTTTTTGTAATCTTATACCATCTTATTGAGATCATTCAAGTGGATTTAATTACAAATTGACTCACAATTCTTGGGAACTCTGACCCCAGAATTTCGAGTAATTTTGTACTCAGTACTATTCGAGTACTGGAGTACCGGAAGCGAAGTAAAATGAAAATAGAAAAGTGAAAAGTGTTTATCAGTCACACTGTCTGTCTCCAGTCATTTAAGGCAAAGCCCATCTGTGAGACTCCGTCTCCTTCTGTCTCTGCAGACGTCTTCTCAGCGGACGTTTGTGGCTCGGATAAGGAGCTGGACCTGGAGACCTGTCAGTGTGCGTGTCGGCGCGGGGATCAAACTGACGACTGCGGCCCCGACCGACACCTCGACCGCAACACCTGCCAGTGCGTCTGCAACCTTCCGCCTGCTCCCTCCTGCCCTCAGAACCACATCTTCAACAAGGACACCTGTCAGTGCACGTGTAGCAAGACATGTCCGCGGCACCAGCCCCTCAATAAGACCAGGTGTTCCTGCGAGTGTAACGAGTCGCCCAACAAGTGCTTCCTGAAGGGAAGGAGGTTCCACCAAGCCACGTGCAGGTAAGGAGGGATGTGGAGGGTTCAGGCACCTCTGATGTCTATCGCTGTGATCACGGCGAGGCAATGGGCAGCTGTACAACACGGACATGTGCTTGTTGTATTTAGTGGGTTCTTTGGTTGCAT
Organism: Ophiodon elongatus; assembly: GCA_016806645.1. Taxonomy (NCBI): domain Eukaryota; kingdom Metazoa; phylum Chordata; class Actinopteri; order Perciformes; family Hexagrammidae; genus Ophiodon; species Ophiodon elongatus. The sequence continues at coordinate 108,054 of JACSYO010001521.1, forward strand.
CATCCGACAGTAAAGCCAACCCTGGCTCCAACACACACATCCACACTGTGTTCAGAGGAAAGCTCTGGTCGGTGGGTGTAATACAAGACCTCAGTGTGCTAATGACTTCTCCTAGCTGTCACTTAACCATTTCCTCTCCCCGCACAGAAGGAAGCACACACACATACACACACATCCATCCATCCCGTCCAGTCGTGACCCTTTGTGACCTTGTTTGAGAGTGATTTATGAGTGTAACCCAGCGGTTGGAATCTAGTGTCTGGGATCTGGCCCTAGTGTGTATGTAGCTGTGAGTGTGTGTGTGTCTATTTGAACTCTGCTGTGCATTTCACCATGGGTTCATAGATCTCTTTAAGTAACCATGACGGAATATTCTGTGACAACCCGTGCAGCCAGAAAAGCAGTGGCCATTACACGGCGGTCTCAAAAGTTAGGGCTCCATCCCTCCAATGCATCCTTTGTTCTTTGGAATTCCATGGCTCCTTGTGTAATCGTTGGTAGGTCTTGACTCTGGGCTGGGGTTAACCACATATCAACTTTTGAATGCCAATACTTGTGTTTTGGGGCTTCAAGGTGTTATTTTGTTGCCAATGCAGACTTACATGACATGCACTTGACCATTTCTATGTCCAGAAAATCCAAGTGGTCACAGTTACTTCACTTGATTTTATTCTTGTTAGGTTACAAATCCCCTGAAACCGGATTTGGACCACACTGTCACGTGATGCCTAAGAACAATACCTGCATCAGAAGTGAAAGTGTAAAACTGTTGGACATCCTGCTCTGGTGAAAGCTCTGGTGTTTTAGGCATGGCTGTAAATCACATCATAGTTCTGTAGGCTTTCCTTTCTACTGCTATGAAATCTAAACCTTGGTCGTAACCTTTGACCTTTAGAACACACAAGAAAGTAGTTAGTGTTTGTCTTTATAAGGCAGCAGTGGTTCTCAATCATTTGCAGCCTCCTGGTAAACAGAGGACCGTGGATGTGGACTAGAAGGGACCAAATGATTTAGTCACTGCATCCGTTGGTCTTTAGTTTTCATTCACACCAGGGAGGAATCAGATTACAGGAGGACCTCTCTCTATGAACAAACTGTTGCAATGATTGTATTTATAATACATGCTATGGTCGGTGGATCATATGATGGATCATATTCAAAGGATAATGGGCTCCATTCAGTAACAGTACAAGTTGTAGTTTGTGACAGAAACGTAGGCTACCATCACCAGGGAAGTCGAGCCAACTTCAGCATTGTTTGGCATTCAGTGGGTTTTTGGTTTGATGCTCATTAACATAAGCTGAAGAGATTTTAAGCTAATTGTGTCAGTCAATACCTCTTTTGTGAGTTTTGAAGCTTTTATGTGTCTTGAATACACGTGGCGTAGTTCTTTCATAGCTGAACGTTTGCTTTTTACTCCTGGCGATAGTACAAGTCGTGTAAGTATTTCGCAGGTTTCTATGGATCCTGGTTAAATCTGGACCCTGGTCCTGCGTCCTGCTGTGGTCCTCCCCGTCACCTACTACTCTCATTACATGAATCATTTCCATCATGTGAATTGAATGTGTTGTAACTCTGTTATGCTGTTCATTCTGTACACATGACATCTATTGTACTTCTACTGTACTTCTGTCCATCCTGATAGAGGATCCTCCTCTGTGTCTCTCCTGAAGGTTTCTTCCCTTTTTCTCCCCTTAAAGGGTTTTTTTTGGGGGAGTTTTTCCTGAACCCATGAGAGGTCCTGGGACAGAGGATGTCGTATGTGTACAGATTGTAAAGCCCTCTGAGGAGAATTTGGCATTTGTGATTTTGGGCTATACAAAAATAAATTGAATTGAATTGAATTGAAAGTATCATAAACGTTTGTTTGCCTCAAAGTTTATTATCTGCAATAATCCAAAAGCCAATGGAAAAAATCCCATTGGCTTTTTGTCCAGGGAAGTAGAACTTCTGGATTGGCCCACATAAATATGTCATCCCTCCAGCATTCGAATGTATTCATTTCTGAAATGATTTTCATGTGTTGTGGAGGCTAACGATCCCTTTCTTTTTTCAGAATGCTTTCCTGCCATGCTGCCCCAAGGTCACTATGTCTAGCAGTCTAACTCTAATAAGACACATTACTCTAGTACCATACTTTACATTTGTCCCCTCTTCTGGCAAAAGTAACAAAACAGGTTGTTCCATTCACCAGTCTCATTATTTCTGTAATGTTCTGGGGTAACCACATTCTAACCCTTTAAAAGAGCCTTCCTTACGTGTGTGAGTCACGGCTTTGACCATCTTACATACCCACCTGGGTAAGACCAAAACTGGTTATACACAGGTCATAAATGCAGCAGTACGTTTGTTGCATGTTTTTCTGCACTCAAAGTTTATAGCATTTCATATTTGTGAGAGATACACAATCTTGCCAAAGCAATGCGTTCTACCTTATTTTTTGTTACATAACCTATCCTGACATTTTGCTGCCATGGCATTAGCTTTGAAGCTAAATCCTGCTTTTTCATTTGTCATTGCAGTTGTCTCAGGCCTCCCTGTGAGGCCAGGAGGCGAAGGTGTGAACCAGGTTTCTCCTTCAGCGAGGAGGTGTGTCGCTGCGTGCCGTCCCACTGGAGACGACTGGACTAGCCGCAGGCGGATAACAGACTTCACAAGTAGAACTCATCACCCATCCTGCTGCTGCTCATGAGCATCCCCGTCAGCTGTGATGGCAGCTAAGTGTGCGGACCCTGGTGACCCTGGTGACTGGAGTGCAGACATGGGGAGCTCTGGTGAAAGTGGGAAATGCACTGAGGTTTTGACGGGAGAGCGGCTGATCGGAGCCCAGAGAAGGATGGAAGGTAGGACTGAGAGAGAGAGAGAGAGAGAGAGAGAGAGAGAGAGAGAGAGAGAGAGAGAGAGAGAGAGAGAGTCAACACTTCTTTCAAAATACAGTCTAAATATTTTTTTATATATATTTGGGGGGTTTTGTATTAATTATGTCTCAGTATTCTTATGTCAGATATTGATTATATAATTTATTAAATGTTGTTTTTCAACCTCTGTTTATTGCAATTTCAATCTTTTTCCATGAAAATACACTGTGATCATTATTTTTGTATCATATATAGTATATGTGTAAAATAAAGTATACTGGATGATACATACTGTAAACTTGGTTTGTCTGTTTTGGTTCATATTTTACTGAGGTTATTCTGATCGTCATCCTCCCCAGCATCACTAAGAAACACGAGTTGTAAAGTTGTTATAGTAATTTCAGTACTAGTAAAACCTGGGATGTAAGATAAAATCTGCGTGTGTGTGTCTAGACTACTAGACTAGAAATCTGGATTTTAAACTTTAGAAACATCCTTATGATTTCCATGGATCTGAAAATGAGTCAAACCCAGAAAACCTGATGAGTTTTTATACTTGAGAGGTTAAAGTAGGAAATATAAAAGAGCACTTTACTTTAGTGTCTGTTTGATACGTGAGGTCTGAGTAAAGTCCTCCTCTCACCTGAATCAACCCCCCCACAGTTTTTACTCTGAATTATTACTGAGTTAAAAAACAAAATAAAGAACAAGCGGCGGCGGCGCCACTTGAACACTGAAATATTCATTTTTGTCTTTCCTATGATATGTATTGAAAACATATTAACTGTATTGAACATAAATACATCTTTTGTACTCTCTTTTCATTTATAAATGTCCCCCTTTGGTCATTATGCAATCAGAATAATAATACATTTAATGGGAAACTTTGCTAATTTAAATATGCAAATATAAACACCATATATACATAAATATAACTAAATATTCAAATGCAAACACAGCAAACTATGTACATGCAGCGTTAAGTTTAAGTGTGGAAAGTGTGCCGATACAAACAAGTGCAAAGTACAAACTCTACATATGAGGCATGTAAAGGGGGGTCTGTAGTCCCGCTACCACTCAACATCTGCACCAGCTGACTCAGCCGAACCAGGAAGGCTTGATTGAAGGCGAAGTTTGAGCTTCCTCCCTCCTCGAGGAAGCTTCTGGATCCAGAAGCTCAGGTCGCATCATCCATGACCATCTCAAGGTGCCGCGCTCGCTGGGCCAAGTTCATCTGCCGCCTCAAGTTGGAGCTTAAGAAAATTCACTTTTAAATCAAAGTATATTATATACAATACAATTTAATATTTAACAAAATATTGTGCTACAATCTATATTTGTTGGCATTAAATTTGGCATTTTCTGTGTTATGTATTAGTAAAGTAACCGTTTTAAATGTTGTTTCAATAAAGCTCTTTTAAATCTGTTTTTAATGAATGCGGTTTTAATACGAGATGCATTTAGTTCAAATGTGTGTGTGTTTACATTAAGGCAGCCAGGCCTGCATCCTTTAGGCGTACGCGTGGTCTGAGACAAATTCAGTGAAGAAACCATTGAATTATCCCAAACGTGTGAGTAAACTTAGGAATGCACGGTTTTAGCACAGATTTGTGCGTTCAGGTAGACTCTGTTTATGAAAGAGGCCCATTGTGTTTTGCAAGTGAAAAACATTCAAAAACCATAGCTGTTCTTTGAAAAAAAGAACAACCTTTCTTAAAGGTCCAAAACAAACACTGCAATACTGAACACATTCAAAACAAGCAAATACTATTTTCCAAAATACCTTCAGATTTCCCACATTCACAGGATCCTGATTTGTGTTCAGATACAAACCATATTATTGTTTCCTCCTCATTTCCTTCCTGGACATTCTCCAGGAATGAGGCGTCCTCCCTGCGGCTATGCAGACGGGTGAGTGAAGAGAAGCTGAACATCATGCAAACATGAAAACATCCATCAGCTTTTAAAGTGATCTAAGATGTTCTCAGTCTTCAGATTTCAATGAAGAACCCAGCAGTTAATCTTGATATATATACATATATATATATACACATGTGTATATATATATATATACACATGTGTATATATATATATATATATATATATACGTATAGATATACATATATATATATATTTACAATCGGTACAAATCGAGGACTCACAAATAAACAGCCTGACATTTAGGAGCTAAAGAGACAGATTTTTCTTAGAAGCATTTGGAGACCAAAAACTAAAAGGAGTGAGTATCAGACTTCCATTCACTGGGTGAACACACACACGACTCCATCTGAAAGCTAATGTTGCTGGATATGTAAACAGGTGCCATATAGAGCTGTGGAGAGATACAGGTCTAGTGCAGTATATTCAGTGATGGGCAGTTTTAATTAGTTCACTGTCATTAAATTTACCTTCAGCTAAATCCATTTGTCCCAATGAAAAGTATTATCCTGTGATTTTGAGGACTAAAGAATATTTTATTTTCAGTTAAAAAGGCTCTGGCTCCACTAGTGCCACCGGGAAACCATCTCGAGACGATGACGATGTCCTCATCTTTTGACTTGGGACGGTACACGGGCCGTGACTGATGATGCTTTACAAATCCACAAGAACACACACACACACACACACACACACACACACTCACACAGCGATGGGCTTCCTTGAGAGACAGATCAGTCTAACATGCCAATCATTCAGGCACCACAGTTGTGTGTGTGTGTGTGTGTAAGTTTGTGTTTGATAAGTGTGTGTACGTTAGCATTCTTGCCTCCAGTGAAGCAGAGCAGAGGTTTGTGTGTGTGCGTGTGCGTGTCTGTGTGTGTGTGTGTCTGTGTGTCTGTGTGTGTGTGTGTGCGTGTGTGTGTCTGTGTGTACACAGAACGCGCTCCAGAGGCTGATATACGTTATAATCCAATCCAGATGTAGAATGTTAGTTGTTGAACCAACATCACCTCTCATGTCAACCCAGATAATGTGTGTGTGTGTGTGTGTGTGTGCGTGTGTGTGCGTGTGTGTGTCTTTGCCGTTATTGTTTGTGTCTTACCAGCAGAGTCAGACATCAAAATAAACTAAGATCAATTTTCAAGCACACACATTCATACATACACACATTTAATTTTTATCTTGCATAAGTTTCAAAGTGAAAAATAACTTTCCAAAAAAAAAAAGTTATTTTTGCTGAAGACATCGCAATTAGATTTAAATTAGATTAGAGGAGAGCTTCAAATGTCAGAATAGCACAACATTTGTTCTCCATCAGATGTTACAGTTGGGTGTTGTGTGACATGTGGTCCACAAGGACATGTGACTCAATGTGCAGCCGCAGCCAATAGCAGAGAGGTGAAGAACATCAACTTTGAACTGGGAGCTCAGCGGCTCCATCTCAGCAAATGAACAAGTCTTAGAGTTCTATTGAGCAAGACTCTTAAAACTCAAGTCCTCCAGTTAACATGCGTGGACCTCTGAATAACTACCTGACTACCTGCTATAATTAGCTAGTAAGATCTGTTGTCTCCTTATTTCAAGCCACTCTAAAATGACAGAAATTATACATATTATGTGAGTAGCAATATTAGTAGAAATAATAATTGCAGAAATAATAAACCAAAAAATACTACAAATAATAACGGCAGCAGTGAATATAATATAATGATAATGATAATAAAAACAGTAATACTAGCAATAATAGTGATATAAATGTGACTAATGATAATAATTATACATGACAGTGGGAGTCAGGGAGGGCCACAGCAGCAGCCAGGACCAGAGTCCAGGTTTAACCATGATCCATGGGAACCTGCCAGGAGAGAAAACACAAAGACTCAGGAAGTTAACATTAATAGGACATAACAATGTTGTTGTATAGTATGCCATAAAATGCCGTTAAGAAATTATCATAGTATACGATGTCATAAATTGTCATAAATTATGTCCTATCAATTTTATAGCATAGTATTCCATAAAAATATCATAATACAAATATAGTATAGTATGCCATAAAAATGTCAATATTAATTTAATTTGACAAGATGCCATGAAATGTCATTAATGTCTTGAAAAATATCTTAGTAGTATGCCATAAAAGTGTCATCCAAACATCATTAAATTATCAGAGTAAAGTACACCATAAAAATGCCATAAAGTATCATACAGATATCATAGTACAGTAGGTTAAGGTACAGTTTAAATTAAAGAGTCATAATAATGTCATGAAAAATATCACAGTATACGATGCCTTGACATTTCATGAAAAATGTCAAAGTATAGGACCTCTTTCAAAATGTTATACGTGTTATAAAAAAATATTGCATAAAAAGTCAAACTTAAAGTATAGCATTTATTAATCCAATTTAAAAAAAATGCAGTGTTCTGTAGCCCTAATTCAGGAAACACACTTATCCGAATTAGAACATTTCAAATTAAAAAGAGAGTGGGTGGACCAGGTCTATGTAGGAAGGGGAAGAACAGAGGGGTAGCTATCCTGTTCAGTAAACCGGTGTACAGCAACGAGAAAACCTTCCAAGATACGGAGGGCCGTTACGTAATGGTGATTGGAACCGTTGGGGGCATGAAGATAACCATCTTAAATATATATGCTCCAAATGAGGACTTCCCACTTTTCTTTAAGAAGATTGCGGTTCTAGTACCTGATAAAGGTGAAGGAATTATACTTATAGGAGGAGACTTTAATTGTACACTGAACAACAAATTAATTCAATTCAATTCAATTCAATTTATTTTTGTATACCCCAAAATCACAAATTACAAATTTGCCTCAGAGGGCTTTATAATCTGTACACACTGACATCCTCTGTCCCAGAACCTCTCATCGACTCAGGAAAAACTCCCCCAAAAAACCCTATCAACAGGGAGAAAAATGGAAGAAACCTTCAGGAGAGCAGCAGAGGAGGATCCCTCTCCCAGGATGGACAGAGTACGAAAATAGATGTCATGTGTACAGAATGAACAGCATAACAGAGTTACAACACGTTGAATTCACATAAAATAGAAAAGAATGTGCGTCAGCAGTTCCACGGAAGGAACCAGGAGGCAGGACCAGGGTCCAGATGCAACCACGATTCGTGGAAACCTGCGAGGCGAGAAAGCACAAAGACTCCGGGGGAAGAAGTAGAGTTAGTAATGTGCATTGATAGAACATGAATTCATACAGAAGGAGAGAGAGAAAAGGATAGAGGAGCTCAGTGTATCCTAAGTTGTCCCCCAGCAGTCTAGACCTATAGCAGCATATCAAGGGGCTGGAAAGAATGGACCAGGGCAAACCTGAGCCAGCCCTAACTATGAGCGCTATCAAAGAGGAAAGTCTTAAGTCTACTCTTAAATGTGGTCACTGTGTCTGCCCCCCGGACTGAAAGTGGAAGCTGGTTCCACAGAAGAGGAGCTTGATAACTGAAGGCTCTGGCTCCCATCCTACTTTTTAAGACTCTAGGAACCACAAGCAGCATTTAGTGAGCGCAGCTCTCTAGTGGGGAAATATGGTACTATGAGATCCTTAAGATATGATGGTGCTTCACCAATTAAGGCTTTGTAGGTGAGGAGAAGGATTTTAAATTCGACTCTGGATTTTACAGGGAGCCAGTGAAGAGAAGCTAATACAGGAGTAATATGATCTCTTCTCTTAGTTTTTGTTAGTACACGAGCTGCAGCATTCTGGATCAACTGGAGAGATTTAAGAGACTTATTAGAGCAGCCTGATAATAAGGAGTTACAGTAGTCCAGTCTAGAAGTAACAAATGCGTGAACTAATTTTTCTGCATCGCTTTGAGACAGGATGTGTCTAATTTTTGAAATGTTACGTAGGTGAAAAAAGGCAGTCCTTGAGATTTGTTTTACGTGAGAGTTAAAGGACAAGTCCTGATCAAAGATAACTGAGATTCTTTACGGTGGTGCTGGATGCCAGGGCAATGCCATCAAGAGAAACTATATCATTAGATAGTTGATTTCGGAGGTGTTCTGGGCCGAGTAAAATAACTTCAGTTTTGTCTGAGTTTAACATCAGGAAGTTGCAGATCATCCATGTTTTTATATCTTTAAGACATACTAGAAGTTTAGCAAGCTGGTTGCTTTCGTCTGGCTTGATCGATAGATATAATTGAGTATCATCAGCATAACAATGAAAGTCTATGGAGTGTCTTCTGATAATATTGCCCAAAGGAAGCATATATAAGGTGAATAAGATTGGTCCAAGCACAGAACCTTGTGGAACTCCGTGACTGACGTTGGTGGTCATCGAGGATTCATCGTTTACAAATTGAGATCGATCCGATAAATAGGACTCAAACCAGCTTAGTGCGGTGCCTTTAATGCCAATCAAATGTTCTAATCTCTGTAATAGGATGTGATGGTCAATGGTGTCGAATGCAGCACTAAGGTCCAATAAGACCAGAACAGAGACAAGTCCTTTATCAGCACTAAGGTCTAACAAGACAAGAACAGAGACAAGTCCTTTATCTGATGCAATTAGAAGATCATTAGTAATTTTCACCAGTGCTGTCTCTGTGCTGTGGTGTTTTCTAAATCCTGACTGAAAATCCTCAAATAAACTATTGTTATGTAGAAAGTCACATAACTG
>JACSYO010001521.1:122500-140000 GCA_016806645.1 Ophiodon elongatus
AGTAGTTTTGTTGCTTAAACCAAATGTTAAATTTTTCTTGTTGTGGCGGCACGTCATTTTACACATTGCGTTCCACCACCAGGTAATGCGCTATTCAGAGGTGGTGGTAATTTAACGTATCAATGTAAGATCACATTGCCACAGCGTTGTGTCAGCACTAAAGAAGGGTCTGGCTCCACACGCTATCATTCTGGTATTTTGGTAAAAAAAATGCTCTGGTTGTTCACATTTCTTTAAACCAATAACCATAGTGTGGTGGCGGGGCGTGGTTGGGCGCAGCTGCAGAGGGAACTGAGTGGTTCAGGGAACGGTGCTGAGAAGAGGTCTAATCAGCCTCAGCTGCAGGCAATCTGGGATTGTGTCTCTCCCCATTTAAAAACTGTAGGATCAACGGAGGAGCTGGTGGAGCGAGAGAGTAGGAGCCAGAGCAGCAGAGTGGATGAAGCCCGGGCAGTCTCTACAGTACCTGCAACAATAATAATGAGAAACAATAAACATATTGAGAACCCCGATTCAAGTGTGCGACCATCATTGTGCTGCCCGAGACTCCCGGTAGCAACAGAGACCTGTTACACATGATCTTTGGCGGCCTTAAGTACAGATGCAGCGATGGTGCCCTTGCACAATAGATAGCGCCGATAGCGGAAGAGGAGAATGTCGGCTGAAATTGTTTAAATCCAGTGAAACGTGATCATTCTGACTGTGGGTCATGCTAACTTAGCACTCAGCTCCTCTGTTGTAGAAATTCTGGGAAACACTGATTCTGGCAAAATATAATAATAATAATAATAATAATAATAATAATAATATTCTGTATAGGAATCATGTCTTTACACACCGATATACATGACTGGGCTACAGATGGCATACTGTGTGTGTGTAACTGCAGTCATGTAGTTTGTAAATGAAACAAAATAAGTAATGATAAACTGTGATCTACACCGTAAAATTATAATGCAAATAGCTGATGGTCACCAAATAGTTTTACACCTATTTCAGTGACATTTGCAGTTGAAGCATACCTTTTAACTGCTGCTGTTCTAGTATTCTGTTAATGGTAAGGTTGACATTATGCTAAATATTATACAAAACCAGCAGGTTTAGTTTAGTTTTCTTTTGTTTGTATTTTCTTTTCTTAATGGTGTAAAACATATCTAAACTGCTTCACTCATTTTAGAATTTGTTATTATTATTATTATTATTATTTATTTTTTGTTGAAATAGACCAAAAAGAAGTACAAAATTAGACAAAAGGTGGCAACAAAACAGCTGGGTCAAACTACGGAACCATGCAGGAAACACGGCATTTATAAAAAGGTAAGCTAATGTCACATTATTAAGTGTTGTGAAAGTGGGTGCGGTTCAGATTTTATAATGATAACTGCATTCAATGTCTGTTCTATCATTATATAATACAACATCAGTATTTTAGTACGACATCAGTACCCTAGGCCCCTGTTCTCGGCCCTCTATTATTTATATTTCATCCCTTGTCCAAATTATAAGCAGTCATGGAATTAATTTCAACTGCTACGCTGATGATACTCAGCTGTATTTGCCTATAAAGGCAGATGATCTTTCCCAAATAATTAACTTAGAGCCCGGCTTATCTGTTGTGAAAAAGTGGATGTCAAGTAATTTCTTGCTCTAAAATCAGATAAGAGTGAGATGCTGGTCATTGGCTCTGCTTGAAAATAACAGTAACAGTAGCTCCAGACATTGTCCTGGCTTTTACCCTGCTGCGTTTATTTTTTATTTACTCTTGTTGTGTTTTTACTGAGCCTTAAACTGGCTGGTGTGAAGACAAACTCATGCTTGTTTTCTCATTGATTTATTTATTTATTATTGATATCTCAAAGTCAGACAGCCAAGCTTGGTGGTGCTTTGTTCACACATGAAACTAATTTACAGATCAAAAAAATCTCCAATACAGACAGCAGGCCAAAGGGCCTTTTCCTATCGTGCCCCAATCCTCTGGAGTACCTCCCTATGGATTGATTATGTCTGATTCAGTCTGATTATGTTCAGGCCTTTGAATCACAACTCATCTTTTTTTTTTTGTAAATAATATGTTATTGATTTTCACAGTTTTTATCCCACCAGGGAAGAGGATTCACACGTCTGAGGGCAATTACAAATTGAAATTTAAAACCTCATTCCCAACCCTACCCACCCACCCTACCCACGCGATGTAGGGTTACAGGCTATGGTACATTCAGGTGACGGAGATGTAGACATAATATCAAATAATTGCATTAATCGATCAGGCAAAGTAAAGCAATTTGGAAAATAAAAATAATAGAGTGAGAAGTTACATGTAAAAAAGAAAATGATTAATAGCTAAAGGAAAAAAATAAAAAAAAAGAATATAGGGGAGGGGTGAGGGGGCTGCTGCTCACTGTTGCTATGGGGCGGCTAGGGGATCCACATTAGTCTTTGTCAGGAGTCATAGTAGTCTAGAAAAGGTCTCCATACTTTACTAAAGGTTTGGGAGGACACTCTGAGAGTATATTTAATTTTTTCAAGTGTCAAGAAATACATGACATCTTTGACCCAGTGGGAGAACGATGGGGGGGCCCGTTGCTTCCATCTCAGAAGGATCAAACGTCGAGCAAGGAGCGTTGTGAAGGCTACGACCACATTGGCTTTATTTGGTAAATGGGCACAGAATTCCTCTGGTATTAAGCCAAAGAGTGCACAGATTGGGTCCGGGTCAAATTGAACTGCAAACATCACACTATAAGCTTTAAAAATACTTATCCAAAAGTTGGAAAGTTTCGGGCATAGCCAGAACATGTGTAACAAGTCTGCTGGCTGGCCTTTACATCGAGGACATAACGGATCAGTTAGGGTAAATTTTTGCCAATCTAGCATTAGTGTAATGAGCCCTGTGTACCACTTTTAGCTGTATTAAGTTGTGTTTAGCGGATGTAGATGATGTATATATCAAGTCTAAAATAGAGTCCCATTGGTCATTTGTTATAACCACTCCAAGATCTGAGTCCCAGGCCATTCTTAAATTTTCCAAGGAGTGTGGGTTGATATCGTTAATGAGCTTGTAAGTTTGGGATATCAATCCTCTACTGTTCGGGTTCAGTTCTAGGAGGCTGTCAACATGAGATTTCATGGGCTTGTTCGGAAATGAGTCGAGAGTGTTTCATACAAAGCTCCTGATCTGTAAGTAGCGGAAAAAATTGTTCTTTGGTAGATCATAGATTTGTGATAATTGGGAGAATGAAGCAAACGTGTCTTCTATGTATAAATTATGGATTGATCTGACCCCTTTATCAAACCATAGAGTAAATGCGTTATCTGTACAGGAGGGAATAAACATATGATTAAATTTGATGGGGGAGTGGGTGGAGGCTCCTTGCAGCCTAAAATGTCTCCTAAACTGAGCCCATATTCTTATTGTGTGATTTACTATTATGTTTGTACTCAAGTTATTGCTAAGAAGAGGCAGGGCTGCACAGACCACTGAGCCGAGGTGGTGCCGGCAGGAGGAGAATTCTATTTGTACCCAGTCCGCCTTTCCTACAATTGGCCTGTCTTCAAACCAGTGAAGTAGCTTCTGGATATTGCATGCCCAATAATAAAAGAGGAAATTGGGTAAAGCTAAGCCTCCTGCGCGCTTTGGTCTTTGGAGTTGAGTCTTGCTGATCCGACTAAGTTTGGTCCCCCATATGAAAGAAATTATATTTTTATCAAGATTATTAAAAAGATATTTTTTAATCAGGATAGGAATATTTTGAAAGAGATATAAAAATTTGGGTAATACTATCATTTTAACTAGGTTAACACGACCCACTAATGATAATGGTAACGAGGCCCAGCGAGTCATATCCTGTTTGCATTTATTCAAAAGGGTAATATAGTTATTTTTAAAAGTAGAGTGGAAGGAGCGCGTGATCTCAATCCCCAAGTACTTAATGCCATCCCGGGCCACCTTAAAGGGGAAAAGGCTGGAAGGGAGTGCCTCTGCTTCAGAGTTTAGAGGGAAAAGTTCACTTTTTTGCAAATTTAGCTTGTATCCTGATATTTTCCCAAACCGATTCAGGATGTCTAGAATATAGGGAAGAGATAGAGATGGGTCGGAGACATACATCAGCAAATCATCCGCGTAAAGAGAAACTTTCAGTTCTAAATCACCCCGAGGTATACCCTTAAAGTCCTTACAGAGTCGCAGTGCCACTGCTAGGGGCTCAATGGCTAGTGCGAACAAGAGAGGGGAAAGAGGACACCCTTGTCTTGTTCCCTATCCAAGGGGGAAGTAGTCAGATTGAGTATTGTTAGAGATTACAGCTGCTAGGGGAGAGGAATACAGTAATCTAATCCAGGCAATGAATTCCTCAGAGAAGCCAAATTCTTGGAGGACAGCAAATAAGTATTTCCACTCGACCCGGTCAAAGGCCTTCTCTGCATCCAGAGAAACCACTACCTCTGGGCACGTTAAAGGGGCCGAATGGACAACATTGAGTAGTTTTCGTAAATTTGAGTGGGAGTGTCGGCCTTGGATAAATCCTGTTTGATCAGGTGAGACAATATCTGGGATCACACTCTCCGGGCGTTAAGCTAAGACCTTAGACAGCACTTTAAAATCCACATTAAGTAGGGAGATAGGGCGATAAGATGAGCAGTATACCGGGTCTTTATCCTTCTTAGCCAGTAGGGATATAGAGGCCTGTCTCAGAGTTATAGGAAGAATGCCTAAGGAGAGTGCTTCCTTAAACATTGCTTTAAGAGTTGGTGCCAGTTGATAGGAGAACTTTTTATAAAATTCCGTCGTAAATCCGTCCGGGCCTGGTGACTTGTTGTTCTGCATAGATTTTATGGCCATAATGATTTCGGCAACTGAGATGTCTGCACCTAAATCGGTGTTTTGTTCCTCTGATACGGTAGGGATAGTCAAATTGTCAAAGAAGACACATGAGGGGCCGAGGTCATTGCTAAGTTCTGAGGTGTAAAGGTTAGTATAGAATTGTAAAAAGGCTTTATTTATGTCATTATGATCTATCAACATATCTCCAGTGTCTGATTGAATCTTTGTGATATTGCGGGTGGTAGCCACTTGGCGGGCTTGCATAGCCAGTAGTCTACTAGATTTATCTCCAAATTCATACACATTATGTCTGGATTTTAAGATGAGACGTGTTGCCTCGTCAGTAGATAGAAGATTAAATTTGGTTTGGAGTCTTAACCGCTCCTTATAAAGACCTGCAGTCGGGGAATGAGCATATTTAGAGTCCACATCCAGGATCTGTTGGGAAATTTCGGTCAGTTTGGAGTTTTTCCGTTTCTTGAGAGGAATAGGCTATGATTTGCCCGCGGAGGTATGCTTTAAGAGTTTCCCATAATGTAGCTTGCGAGATCTCTGGGGAGGAGTTAGTCTCTAGAAAGAATTGTATTTGGGCTGAAATGAACTTCACAAAATTGTCATCTGAAAGTAAGAGACGGTTGAGTCTCCAAATTCTGTTTGGGGGGTGGGGGGTGGTTTAGGAGGTCCAAATCAAATAGAATGGCACTGTGATCCGATATGACAATACTATTATACGAGCAGGACTTAACCTTAGGCAACAGTCTATTATCGAGTAAGAAATAGTCTATGCGGGTATAGTTATGATGCACATTTGAGAAAAAAGAGTAAGCTCTGGTGTTGGGAAACTTAAACCTCCAAATATCTGCAAGGCCACACTTATGCATGAAATCGTTCACAACTCCAGCCAACTTGGAGAGGTTCTGAGGTTCTCAACTCATCTTTTTGAATTAACTTTCAATGACTTGCTTTCATTATCCAGTTGGCGGGTTTGTCTCAGCCTCAATGTACACTGTAAAAAAAAATCTGTGTAATATACGGTAAATTCCTGGCAGCTGTGGTTGCCAGAACTTCACCGTAAAAATGAAAGTGAGAATGTATAAGACATTATGGTATGACTTTTTTGCAACCGGAAAATTCACAGTTGAGAACTGTTTTTTGTTTACGGTAAATTACTATAAAAAACAGATCTTTTAAGCCTATTAGTTATTGTCCTTGTTAGTTCTGCCAAGGAGAATGAAAGCCACTATATCTCAATAACCCTCTGTCAGGGCCTCATTCCACATGTTGGATCTTAATCCTCCAGGAGATTCAGCTTCTCCTCTTGTCTTTCTCTCTCCCTATATGTGTATTTTTCATTCTTCTACCAGTTTGAATAATGTTCTTTGGTTTGGCTTCTATTATGTTAAGGTTTGGCAACACCTGGAAGCAGTTTGAAAGCCTTGCACATCCATTTTCTTCAGGTTTATCAGGTTTACAATTTATGGCTAGTTTTTGTCATTTGGACTGTCTATACTGTACTTTTACTATGTTGGTTATTCTCTCCACAAGACATCTATTGCATGTCTGTCAGTCTATTGTCTTCTGTTGCTCTTTTTGAGGTTTCTTCCAGTTTTTTGTCATCCGCAGAGATCGTCAAAGGACAGAGGGAGTCGTAAATTGTACTGATTACAAAGACACTTGAGGCAATCTGTGATTTGTAATAAAAGGCTCAGTGAGTCAGGAAGACTCTCTTTACACTCCTTTTCATTAATAATCTCTCAGTCTCTCTCTCCCAGTGACTTCTAATCTATCATCTGATTGTGGGCGTTCACTTTAAGTTAACCAACCAAATTCTGCACGGTTTCCTTAAGCCAATCACATCATTGTTGTCAGACTTTAAAAATATTCTCCTCTGCTTATCATTGCAGCACAATCTGATGCAGGTCACCTCCAGTCACCTGCAGCAACTTCCTTCTTCACCACCACCACCAGTGTCTGGACTCCACGCCTCATCTGACCTCAGCATCACTACTCCTTGATTATACTACGTCACGATGGTCACTATTAATTTCTTATGCATGTGTCATAAATTATTGTTCATTCTATTGAAGTCTCACCGCATTGAAATAAAACTGACTTAAGTCTGCAGTCAGTGTTTTAAAATCTTTCAGCTCTTTTTTATTTTCAGCCACAGAAGGCACAAGTTGTTGCTTCCTAATGGTATTGTTTCTCCTTAAAAACTGTCTACAATTGAAGTCGTTGTACAACAAAAAAAATAAGCCATTCTATTTTGTTCACTCTGTAGCCTGATCTTATTTTAGAAGGCAACATATTGATACAGTCTCTAGTTTTATTATTATAATAATAAACTGTAAAACTGAATCTGGCTCAGCTTTCTAAAGGCCTCAGTCTGCCGTAACAAGCTGCTGATAGCACTTGAAATCTCCCTCTACTGTGGCTCTGACTGTTTTATTGTCTCATGATGGGCTACATGGTGATTTGTTCTACACTGGAAAGAATAAATGTAGTTTACTTTGCATATAAGTAGTCAAATTGAAAAAGTCCCATTGAACCTACGCTTACACAGACACACAACCTACACATCAGGTTTTTATTTAACTCATATCAGTCTGTGTCTCCTGTGGGTCAATACTATTCAAACCGTCTACTAGCTGTGAATAATTGGGAACGAAAGCAGCAGAGATTAAAAACAGCTGTGTGTGTGTGTGTGCGTGTGTGTGTGTGTGTGTGTGTGTGTGTGTGTGTGTGTGTGTGTGTGTGTGTGTGTGTGTGTGTGTGTGTGTGTGTGCGTGTGTGTGTGTGTGTGATTGCTGTGCAATTCTTAGTCCTAATCTTGACATCCATAAAACCATGTTAAAGGTGTAACAAGCTGTCTAACAGACGCAGACTGCATGACTATAAAGCTCTTTCAAAGAAAATCAAAAAGAGATACATATTTGGGGTTTCCCTTTTTATTATATAAACAGTCGCCAGCCCATCGTGTGTGTGCTTCATAACTAGTACCTAGCGAGGTCTAGGACCTGTCATGAAAGTGTTCACTGGGGCCGATCTGGTCTACTTTATGGCCCTGGTTAGAGATGATGACGCTTTTACACGGAGCCCTCTGAAAGAAATGTTCACAAACAGGATCATCAATTAGTTTGGGCTTTAAAATAAATATATTTCCTTCATTACAACCACTGCAGGTCAAGGTGTTCACATAGAGAGGTATTGTTGAATTTCAGAATCAGAATCAGAATCAGAATCGTTTATTTGCCAAGTATGTTGCACATGCAAGGAATTTGACTAGGTGAAAGATGCATAACAACAGAATAAAACAATGAAACAATGAAAATCATAAAAACAATGAACATAATCAAGACATAATTTAAAGATAAATATGGTAAACAACAAACAGATAACAGTACTTTAAAACAAGTACATAAAACAAGTATTTTTTAAGGATGTTTCCTAAAAAACGGCATCATCATAGAGGAACTTTTATTTGCATTTGTGATGCTGTAACCTGCAACAAAAGCCTAAAATAAAAGGGATTGGAAAGATCTTTTGTGGAGATTGTGTGGACACACAATCTCGGAGCAAAACCAAACTATTTAATATTCCCGCTGCAACAGCAGAAATTGAAGACAGAGAGGGTTGAATGAGTGTGTGGTTCAATATGAGTTTGAGTAAAAGGTCAGTGTGTGATGTATCCAACCGTGTTACAGTATGTACCTTTGAAACCTCTTCACCATCTGACCTTCCACTAACTCTGAACAGGCCTGTCAGATGGGATGCCTATCAGCCAAAATATGTTTTTTATGTAACATCTTTGAAGCACTCGCTGGCTGCAGTGATGGACTGTGTGTGTGTGTGTGTGTGTGTGTGTGTGTGTGTGTGTGTGTGTGTGTGTGTGTGTGTGTGTGTGTGTGTGTGTGTGTGTACAGAAACAGAGAGGCAGAGTTACTACTTCTCTCCTCTGGTTAAGAAAACACAGCGACCGCCAGTACTGGCAGACACTTGGTCTAGCTAATATTAAATCCCTGAAAAACACACATTATTCTATATAAGGTCGTCCATTTTGAGTTCTAAACATGGGAATGAAACAGTCACTCACATGGGACATAAGATATTTAATGAACATGAACCTATATTTATGGCAGATCACCTCTCACATTATTGGGAGAATGTTTTCAGTGAGATCTGCTGGAGTCCAGGGGGATGTTCAGGTTCGGGGAGGTTGTCGTATCAAATATTTGACATCTTGATTCACTTTATTAAAGTGCTGTGTGCTTAGTGGAGCATTATGACTTTCAGCAAAGTAAGGGAAATATGCATAAGCTCACAGGCAGAGCAAAGCAATGAATGACACACTAACTTATTTATGTTTTTTTAGATTATGAATGGCTAAATTACAGGTACAAAACATGTTCCTGAAGGAAATGGGACTCAACATCTACATTTCTTTGCCACCAACATTTCTAACTGGTTAACTCCAGTTCCTAGTTATTCTTTTCTCTATAAACTGAGATGAACTGCCACAGAGATGCAGCCTGACCCATGTTGCAATAACCTGGAACTATCCATCAAACACAATAATGTCTGTTCAACCCATGCTGGGGTCGGTCTGGGGTTCTCCCTGCTGTTGCTGGAGAGTCAGATGTTTTTAAGCCTATCAGACAGTCCTGATTCACCAACCCGGGGATTTTAGAAAAGTGTTTTGCTCCCAGAAACTATGGTGTTTTCAAAAAAAGAAAAAAATGTAACAAAAACTGCTTTTGTATTGCAAAATACAATACTGTTATCATTCACCTTGACTGTTTAGTCTGAATAGCTCCCAGGCCTTGACATATCCTAAGGGGCTGGTCCATCACTTCAGGGTTCCAGATCGATCATACCGCACCAGCCAGCAAGCTGTATTGTAGCTTAAAATGCTTAGCAACAATACTTTAGCTCGAGGAAAAATACAAGAAAGACTGAACCGCTTAAAGTCTAAAGTGCTTCCAGACACCTCAGTGTCACAACTGTTAGTCATACAAAACTGTGGCCAACAGAGTTTGACTGGTCCTCCTTTAGAATGTATGCCTTCTCTGACCCAATAAGTAGGTAATGAGTCAAAAGTTAAACCTTCCTGCTAAGACGCATGTTGTGACATTACTAACAGTTACCTGCAACAGTTCAACAGTTGAAGGTCAGACATCGTTCGTCATGTTTGTGTGCTTTGGATCTTGTAATCTCCAGAACAAAGCAGCAGTCAGTGACCGTTGATGTTTGCCTCTCTGCCAATGTGGCTAAATACCTGTTGGTCTGAACAGACGGCCACGATGAATCAAAGTGAATACCGTCACAGACCACCATTGGCCTTGAGGTGCACCGTTGCCTCCAAATGCAGCACTAACATCCTTCTGTTAAAAACAGCTTAAGGCTGCCATCTTGTGGTCTTATTGAATAATGTCAGTGGAGCAGAATGACGCTTGTGGGATGGACCTCCACTGGTGATCTGTTATTGATTTATATTTTCATTTAAATAAGAACCACAAAGGAAGTAAGAGTATATTTTGAGTCTAGAAATTTACAAGCCTGATTAGGAGAATGGAGATCCATAATGATGAAATAAATATTTATAAGCAACAAATGGCAGGAATAATTTGTTGGGAGCCTTTGGGTCCCCATTGAGCCCACAATACTGTTCCCCCAGAAACGAACCTGTATTGATGAGCTGGAATACTATAGGCCAAGGCTAGTTTGTGAGTTGTTAAAGGATACACATCATGCAAGCTTAATATCAACCTGAAATATTAAAGGCGTCGCACATAGATTTTGACCTCTTTAAGATGCAAAAGAATTGGGGAAAATGCAGGAGACATTTCAATTTTTTGCTGTGCTACTGAGATGCAGATTACCAAACACATTTTAAATGAATGCAATTCTCACAAAGTAATTTCCACACTGACAATCTGTGTTGGTTACCTGCAGGGTCTGTGCATGAAGTATAATTCATTTTCCATTGTTCACATTGTTTAATAAACAATGTCAGTTTAGGGGTATTGCCTAATCTGCCTAGTCTACTTGTGCAAATGTAAATGTAAAAATTATTGCACAATTTAAATTTGGCTTTTCATTTGTGCAGTGTCTCTGTGTAGCCTACACTGAATCAATAGCATTCCATTTAAGTAAGCAGCAATAATGATGATTAGTACCACATAATAGTTTTTAGATGGGAAGGAGCTGATTGGCTAGCCTGAAATCCATGTTACCATCTGTAATTTCTTAAAAGCAATTTGAAAAGTGACAGTATTTTTATATGTTATTACTATTATTAATAAACATTATAATCAGCCCCGTGTTGTGAGCAGCTTACACATGAGCACCCTGTAGGAGGCTGTCATATTAAAAATGACCTCAATATGTAGTGCTGGATTCATCTTGTTTCATACAGGCCAGAGGATTATCCTGCATAAAGATTTGTATTTAATCACTTATTTTATTCTATGCAGACTAGTTAAAAGTGTGAACAGTAAATACACTTGAAGGATCTTACGTCGGAGAGCTTTGTGGCGTCATTGTCATGACAACAGAGACAGCAATAAAGTCACAGTTCAATTTATAATTGATCGCTGAAGCCGACGCGTTTGAAAACGTTCAACTTTTACTTTGCAGGCGAGCTGTCTCTGTTTCTGGCTCTCAATAATGAAACAAGCTGACGTGTTGGTGCGCAGAATCACATTACACATGTTCATTAACAAGGTTTCAGCAGCATCATCTATCGAACAACAAACTCACATGAAACAGAATACATTTACATTAACACAAGAAGACCGATGAGATTAGGCAATACCCCTAAACTGACATTGTTCATTATACAACTTGAACAATGGCAGATAAATTATGCTTTATGCACGAACCCTGCAGTTGGTAATCCATTGCTCGACTATGCTGCGTATGTATGGCAAATACCAGATCCTGAAGAATGTAATGCTGACACTGACACAAAGACACAAAGACATTTTGGTGAACTTACCACCCACATCAGCCTCGCAAGACTGACTGATCTGACATAGATCATTACATCTAACCCTCATCATTAACCTCTTCTACGGTAGATTGATGGAAGTTAATACGCTGTGGGGGGCCCAGCCTTCTGGTACTGTATTTGCTGTTAAGCAGCAGGTGGTATCTCAGCATTCAATTCGGTGGCTAACACTTTTTCATCTGACCTACTGGGTTAATTAGCAGCTGCAAATTATTTTTAGGGTGTTTATTTTCAGCTACGGGGAGTAAGTGCTGCATGAGAGGGATTTACTGAAGCAGCTAAATTCACATAATGTCAGCTACATTGGCAGTCACACAGAATCACTCAAGTAACTATACTAATACTTTCCTATAAAGGTCTTAACAGCTTCCGCTCCAAGTTTGCTTCTCCTCTATATTACAGCAAGCAGACAGCCCAGAGCCCCGACAACAGGGTCATCCCAAACGCTTCACTCCTGAAGAGGTTACTGAGTGTTTTGCTCAGGGATGATTTACGGTGATGGGAGGCTTTCCTGAAATGGATGGTCAGGTCAAACTACACTGATCTTTAATCATCTCCCCTGCACTGGAAAAACACCTCCTGAAAGGTACAAAAGCCCTCAGATGTTGCTTCCAGCTGCTCAAAGTGGGAACAAGACATTGCATTTACTCTAACTTCTGCAACCAAGATAACTTATTTTGTACTTATCTCATGTTTTAAGTATCTTACCGTTGTGCACTCACAAGGGAAGCATTAAAGTAAAGATCCAACCCAAAACAAAATGTGCGTTATGCTTTTCTATTGATTTTGGACAGTACAAGCTGTCCTTAGTGCATATTCAGAGTTGACATGATGATGTCACCAGGTGGCACACTTTGTTTGTGTTTGAGATATTATTGTTCAGTATTTACAGTAAACTCTAAAGTCAAAATGAAATGTAAAATTCATTTTGAACCTTTTTAGATCACACCATTATTACATTGTGCACCTACTCCTAATAAATGCAAAAAAGAAAAGAAGTCTTTGTATCTGTATATCAATCATCTTTTCTTCCTGTAATACTAAATCAGCTGTGTGCTTGCGTAAGCGGGGACCAACCAATAATATCATGACATCCATCCATCAATCAATCTGCAACACTTAGCTACAAGGTGTGTGTGGAGCCACAGTCCTCTGTAGCACCGTGTTGCATTACTTTCTAAGCACACCACCTTTCTGCGAAGGATTTGATTTAAATCCCTCTAGTAACTGTGGAAATACGTCACAGTAAAGAAGCTAAAGACGCTCTAACTTCCGTTTCACTGATACTTTAATGCTGGGCCTATATCTGTAAAACATCAAATGTCTCTAAGATTCAAAATCAGAACTTTAGAAATAATGAATGGGTTTCTAAATTGATGCATTTATCTCTATAAGTAAATCAGGCCTTGGTTAGATTAACACACTTGAGGGCCAAGGGACATACATGAGGACCCTAAATGACCCTTGGTCTCTCTACTCTTTGTACAGTGAGCATGTACCACTGTGAGCATGTACCACTGTGAGCATGTACCACTGTGAGCATGTACCACTGTGAGCATGTACCACTGTGAGCATGTACCACTGTGAGCATGTACCACTGTGAGCATGTACCACTGTGAGCATGTACCACTGTGAGCATGTACCACTGTGAGCATGTACCACTGTGAGCATGCCAGTAATGTGGCTCAGTGGTGAGCAGGTCGTCCTTCAATCAGAGTGTCGGTGGTTCGATACCTGGCTCTGCTAGCTCGTGTCCTTGGGCAAGACACTTAACCCCAAAATTGCTCCCGTAGCTGTGACTACGGAAGTGTTTCTCAAACTGTGGGGCGAGCCCCTCTAGTGGTGTGGCACAGGGGGAAATGGAAAATATTTTTATTTCAAGAATTTTATTGAGAACTTCACATATTTCAAAAGTACAAAGTACACGGACATAAAACTTGCTGTGTTCACACCACAATACAAATATTCGCGCCGCTTTACTCGCGTGAGTTTACTTGCTGGACTATTTGTGGTTATTTCGCTTCATCGCGCTAGACGCGCCGGAGAGGAGGTGTGGCTTATCTACGTAGAAATAGTTAATTTCCACCATCCACCGTGGAAGAAATAACCACTATTTCTGCTTTGTACATGTTGTGGAAGTCCCACTAACGTCGGAACATCAGACGCCTTCGTGTCTGGGTTCATAACATATAATATATAATATATAATACATAACATCACCCGTCGCCGCACACAGCTTCTCCAGGATCGGGATGACTGCCACTTCCAGTCTATCAACTTCTCCTCCATAGTTTCTCGCAAGACGTCAGTGATGATGGGCGGAGCTTCTCAACGCTGATTGGCTTTAAAGACACAGCGTCACGCGAATGAGGCGAATTGTTCGTGTCGTGTCATTCGCGCCGCCCGGCGGAAATTCGTGTTATTCTCATCTGTGCAGTGACTTTGTATGTAATCTACTCACGTGAAGAATTCGCAGCGCTTTTGGTATGAACACAGCAATCATTAATAAATACATGGCGAACACAGCAGTCATTAATAAATACATGGCGAACACAGCAGTCATTAATAAATACATGGCGACCACAGCAGTCATTAATAAATACATGGCGACCACAGCAGTCATTAATAAATACATGGCGACCACAGCAGTCATTAATAAATACATGGTGAACACAGCAGTCATTAATAAATACATGGCGACCACAGCAGTCATTAATAAATACATGGCGACCACAGCAGTCATTAATAAATACATGGCGAACACAGCAGTCATTAATAAATACATGGCGACCACAGCAGTCATTAATAAATACATGGTGAACACAGCAGTTATTAATAAATACATGGCGACCTCAGCAGTTATTAATAAATACATGGCGACCACAGCAGTCATTAATAAATACATGGTGACCACAGCAGTCATTAATAAATACATGGTGACCACAGCAGTCATTAATAAATACATGGCGACCACAGCAGTCATTAATAAATACATGGCGACCACAGCAGTCATTAATAAATACATGGTGAACACAGCAGTCATTAATAAATACATGGCGACCACAGCAGTCATTAATAAATACATGGTGAACACAGCAGTCATTAATAAATACATGGCGACCACAGCAGTTATTAATAAATACATGGTGACCACAGCAGTTATTAATAAATACGTGGTGAACACAGCAGTTATTAATAAATACATGGTGAACACAGCAGTTATTAATAAATACATGGCGACCACAGCAGTCATTAATAAATACATGGTGACCACAGCAGTCATTAATAAATACATGGTGAACACAGCAGTTATTAATAAATACATGGTGAACACAGCAGTCATTAATAAATACATGGCGAACACAGCAGTCATTAATAAATACATGTGACACAGCAGTCATTAATAAATACATGGTGAACACAGCAGTCATTAATAAATACATGGTGACCACAGCAGTCATTAATAAATACATGGCGACCACAGCAGTCATTAATAAATACATGGTGAACACAGCAGTCATTAATAAATACATGGTGAACACAGCAGTCATTAATAAATACATGGATTGAGAGAGGCCGTATCAAGTCTGACACCCCGTTTTAAAAATATTTGTAGTGGTAAGCAGCTCACTGCTCCACTAATACTGAGACAACTTGATGGCTCACACATATCTGACCTCATCTGGTTTGGTTTTGCACAGGTTGCATGTTATTGTTGTTTTGAAAAGATATGCAGTGTAAAACTCAGTAAAACTCTTTATTGTCAAATATTTGAACTTGTTTTGTTTAGTTTTTCACAGGTTGCACTTTATTGTTATTATCTTGAAAATATAATCAGTGCAAAACAGGTTAATTGCAGCCACAATAAGCTATGTTTTGCCAAATATTAGTTATTTTTTGGACAGAGAGAACTTTATTTGCATTGTTCTAACAAATTGATTGCACATTTTGTTTTTGTCTGATGGAGCAATCTGGTTTACTTGAAAGTGATTGCAATTTTATTTATCTATTAGTTGAAAAAGCACAGATTGAGGAGTCACAAAATGTTGCTATTTAAAAAAAAATTCAACATGGACCATTTTGTTACAATTTTGTTGGCGCGGTGGGGCATGAACATGTTCCTTCCTCCAAAGTGGGGCGTGACAGAAAAAGTTTCAGAACCACTGGACTACGGTGTGTGAATGTTGTATGTATGGTAGCTACTCCTGATGGGTGGCACCTTAGCTCCTCCCATCAGTGTGTGAATGGGTGAATGATGACATGTAGTGTTAAAGAGCTTTGAGTGTTCGGCAGACTAGAAAAGATCTATACAAGTACAATCCAATCCAAACAGCGGACTCCCATATCTAAGTCACATCCACCATGCCCACTAGGATGCATTGTCACTCAAACACAAACATGTCATGTCACACAATTTTTTCATTCAACACATGCTGTTGTTGAGTTTGGGAGACAGCCTTAGCAGTTGCCCACTTTACTTAGTCACCAAGGTTGTAATATAGACCAACTAAATCAAGTTCAAGTCAAGTCTATGCTCAGGTCCAGTCATGTCTGAGTCCAGAGCAAACCGCGTCCTGTTCAAGACCATAATAGGCAATAGAGTCCTTCCAAAGCTAATAGAATAATTAAGGAGTTAGGATGGACAGAAGTAATCTATCTAAAAACAATATCGATCTTCATACATCAAACTAATCAATGCATACCTGGGGGAGGGGTTGCCTGTAGCAATAGGAACTTTACAGTATGTGTTGCATTTGCAACACGGACCAAAGTGGTTGTACCTATGGTGTTAGATATTTGCATTAACAGTAAGGACTTGTGAAAACAGGCTATTAAGTGAACACAACAAAATCCACAAGTGTGTGTTTTCGTGACGAAACCTCAACCTTGGGGAGTTCTTGTAATCGACCAGTAAGCTTCTATCAAGATGGCAGCCACGACTTGTTTCTAACAGGCGGCAACCGCCGGTTGTGACGAGGGAAGCCAATGTGGAAGCGTCTTTAAACTTGCATTATCTCTACTGGCCAGCAGGGGACGACTCCTCTGGTTGCAAAAAATAGGTCAGACTGTACGAAAGTCTATGAGAAGATGAGCCTACTTCCCACTTGATTTATTACTTCAGTAAACATTGTAAACATGAGTTTATGGTCCATTTAGAGTCAAATAGAACATAAAGCGGAGTATGCCTTAGGGCGAGCTTACTGTGATTGACAGCTCGCTGCTGCTACCAGAGCTCTATACGGTGTCTCTATGTCACTCCTCCGCAGTCTAAATATGATAACTTCCATTCACTTGTTGCAAAACCCAAGATGGCGACGCCGTAATACAAGGCGGCGCCTACTCGCTGATCTTGAGGCTTGAAAACAGCAGTCCACAAACCAATAGGTCAGAAGTCATAATGACTACGTCCACTTCTTATATACAGTCTACGGTTTCTAACCATGTTATTTTTCATATTAATTATATTTTTTTAAGTTTTAACTCAGTGATCGAAAGTGATTTTAGAGGTTTTACAAGTCTTTTACCATTTTATTACAGCTCCGGTGGTTTATCCCTCCTTGCTTTCTACTAGATTACACTTTGCCCGCTGTTCTGAACTGCTCGGCAGTTCAGAACAGCGGGCTCATTGTAGCCTTGTGGTTACAGAATTACATGGTAGAGAATGCCATAGC
>JACSYO010001521.1:145000-167500 GCA_016806645.1 Ophiodon elongatus
CCCCAATCTCCTCTCCTCATGTTTCTGTCACTCCCCTGTTTGTTTTGTTATGCCATGTGCTCTGTGTTTGTTTTCTCGGGCCTGCCTCCAGACACCTCCCATGGCCACACCCCTAATTGATGCACAGCTGTGGACAATCTAGCTCGTTCCACCAGCAGTATATCAACCCTGGTCCTGCAGGCTGGGGTTGTCAGTCTGAATCGTCTTCTGCCTGGTGCACATTGTCGATCTGCCTACCTCCAGTGTCGAGCCACGGGACTTCACACCGTCGATCTGCCTGCCTCCGGTGTCGAGCCACGGGACGTCACACCGTCGATCTGCCAGCCTCCGGTGTCGAGCCACGGGCCGTCACACCGTCGATCTGCCAGCCTCCGGTGTCGAGCCACGGGCCGTCACACCGTCGATCGGGCAGCCCTCCGGTGTCGGGCCACGGGACATCACCCCGTCGATCGGGCAGCCCTCCGGTGTCGGGCCACGGGACATCACCCCGTCGATTCGATCGCTTCCTGTGTAGGACCACGGGCTCCCCACATTCCTGTCCTCTCGTTGGGGTTGAAATAAATCTGTATACCGGATACTGTCTCCTGTGGTATTGCTATTGGGTCCTATCCTTAAACTCTTCTGACACCACCACTGATAATGACATTCACTCTTACCACTCGCAGCTTATCAAAACCATAACATTTTTTATAAAGAGGTGGAATAATATTGAGCAGGATTGAATTCAGTCTATTGGTCCGGCCCTCGACAACAGTCCTTGTTTCTCATGTGGCCCCTTGGGAAAAATAGTTACCCACCCCTGATTTAGACAATCAAAGACAGGAAGTGAAGTGACATCAGGGAACATTCAAAATAAAACAGGAAGCCCACACTTAACAAAACCCAACACCATGACAGTACCCCCCCCCCCCACCCCACTCAAGGGGACGGATCCCAGACGTCCATTCAGTCCGCAGTCCAAGGGTGGGCGGAGGGGAGCCAGAGGCGGGACCGAGGGCAGGACGGCACACGTGGCTCCAGAGGGCGACCACCAGACGGGCAGACACGGGACTGGGACTTTGGAGAGCGGGACCGAGACACTGGAGAGCAGGACTCTAGAGAGGGGGGACCGGGGCTCTGGAGGGGGAACGGCACCGGGACAGAGGCTCTGGAGAGCGGGACCGGGATAGGGACTCTGGTTAACGGTACCGGGACTGAGGCTCTGGAAAGCGGGAACGGCACCGGGACAGGGGCTCTGGGGAGCGGGAACGGCACCGGGACAGGGGCTCTGGGGAGCGGGACACTGGGGACTCCGTAGAGCGAAAATCCAGAGTTGGCCGGGATGGCGATGGAAAACGGAGCTCCGCAGTCGGCGGAGGCGGCAATGGGAAACTGGACTCCGGTGTCGGCTGGGACGCGGACGGGAAGCTGGACTGGAGGCGAGGAACATGAGTCCGGCATCGGCCGCTGCGCTGGCTGGGAACCGGCGTCCAGAGTTGGTCGGAGTGCCGACAGGGCGCATGGAGCTGGAGTTGGTCGGAGCGACGGTGGGGAACCAGCGTCCAGGGTCGGCAGCAACTCGGAAGCCCACACTTAACAAAACCCGACACCGTGAAAGTCCTCACTGCCATATCATAAGAAATCATAATGATCAATATTAATTAAACATTTACCCCTTAGAACACAAAACATTACATAATAAAATGCTTATTATAAGCTAGTCTCTGCATTCAAAGCAATGGTAGGAAACTTTACGTATGTGGAACTTGCACAGCAGGTTGTACACTAAATCTTGCTTTATAATGTTACTACCCCTTGAACTCTGTGACCACTGTCCCATAAACAACACAAACATGGCCTGTACCGTTTCACAGTTTCAAGATTCCCTTAAACCACCATTTTCCTTGATTCCCCACAATGGTAGATCTAAAATCCACCTCAATAGATACGGGTCAAATTTGACCCAAAACAGCCTCAGTGTACAAAAATGTGTAGCACCTGTTCAAAAGAATAACATTTAAAAATATTAAAATGTTTGTGCATTTTGGGTCACTATAGGAAATGTCATCAAATTGTGTTTTTACTGCTGTCAAATGTCAAAATGGGTCAAATTTTACCCGAACAGTATTTAAGGGTTAAGAATAAATAACATAACAGAAAGCTTTTGAAAAATGTGCATCTTAAATTAAAGTTAAAACTTAATTTTAGAAAAATTAATTTAAGTGAATTGTCCTACAGCTTTACATTCATTTATTCAGGTGTTAAATGATGTAACCCAAAAAAACCATATTATATTCTTGTCATCTTCTAATAATAGAAATGTGTGCAGGGACTTTATCCGTGGTTATTAAAACCACTTGTTTCAGCCTCATTCTCCTCTCTGTTGACATCAGTGAATTAATGTATTAGGATTCTGATCATATTGGGGTCCTAGATTGTTTATGTTCTGTGCCTTCATTTCGGATGTGAGTGGTACGTTTACTCAATATTTGTTCTTTGTCTCGGATGCAATTAGTATGGTCAATACCATTAATGCTTCTACTATCATTACTATCCTAATATGCTCTCATTACATGAATCATTTCCTGAAGGTTTCTTCCCTTTTCCTCCCCTTAAAGGGTTGTTGGGGAGTTTTTCCTGAACCAATGAGGTCCTGGGACAGAGGATGTCGTATGTGTACAGATTGTAAAGCCCTCTGAGGAGAATTTGTAACTTGTGATTTTGGGCTATACAAAATAAATTGAATTGAATTGAATTGAATTGAATAGTGGCGCTTCACATTGCTGCTGCTAATAATCTTCATGGCCTCTGAACATATGAGACAAACTGGTTTTAAACTGCCTCATGAAGAATGAACATATGAGCCGTAAAGGCTAGAAAAGCTGCGCCGGTTTAAATAGAAGCTCTGCATCAAAATTTTATAATTCTCAATTATGTATCGGTTTTAGGTCCTGGGTCCAGATACAACGGCGTCTGGGTCTGGAGCCAGACTGCGGTCCACTATTAGTGACCCCTGCCATAGACCATAGGGAACTCTATGTTATGCAGTGTGTCTTTTCTTGATGCAGACTTTTTGTAGGCAGAATTATAAGTTCTGTAAATAATTATATCAGTGTTTAAAGTAATAGCAAGTGCTTTTTTTCTGCCTCTGTAACATATAATTACTACACTTTTAGGATCTTTACCTAAGTTCTTTTTAAAATAAAAAACTTTTCAATCAGGTGTTTTTTAAAGATATATTCAACAGCTTTCATCATTGGCTAATGCATTGCCTCTTTTATCTCTTTTCCAGTAACGCGTATGTAGCAGTGCAAATATTGTTTCTCCAGAGAGAGTTGTAGTTACAAATTGCTGAAACATTATAAACTGTCCCATCATTATGGAAGAGGGCAGTTTTATATGTATTTTTCAGATGGATAAAGAGTTCATGCAGATGTCCACGGTAATCCTCCTCTACATTATTTGCTGAGCTTGACAGGTTCTCTCCAAGGTTGATGCAGATCTCTCGATGCAGAGGTGAGGCGGGGGGAAGAAAAATAAAACATCTCATGGCAAATGTGCCAAGAGTATGCAGAATTTCACTTCACAAAAAAACTTAGACCAAATGACTTCCTCATCTCTGAATGAAGTTTGTTTCTGTTTCTTTTTTTTCCTCAGGATGACACACTTCCCAGAAGACGAGCGTTGTGCACCTACCTGAACGAAGACCATGAGGAACTTGTCAAGGAACACATGGTGAGTTACTTGTAAAGTACACATGGTGTGAAAAAGTAGCCATATAGAGAAAGCCTATGTTTGTTTGCTTGCTTGATATGTTAAGTTCACCGCAGAAATTAAGGGTGATACATATGATAAATCAAACAGCAAACCCTGGAGCAGTGTCAAAGAATCCACCATCACCAACGGGTTCCGAAAGGCTGGACTGCTGCGTGATGAGGAGGACAGCGCAAGCTCAAGGGCGGATTTGCCTCGGGAGGAAAGTGACATTGAGAGCGCAAACGAAAGAGAGACTGAGTGCAACGAAACAATTCTGAGGCTGTTTAATTCCGACACTGAAGAAGAGGACTTCCATGGTTTTAGTGCACAGGAGGACGATGGCGATAGTGATCAATGACTTTTGCTGGTAGGTTCCTATATTTTCGCCGAGAAAATGTGACGAAGTAATTACATACCTTCAGGCTGTTCAATTCCGATACTGAAGAAGACAACTTTAGTACTGTTAAAAGCACTGTTCTGAAAAAAAGCATTTGCGGTATGTATGTAGTTGTGGATGTTACCGGCATTTATTTAATTAAAAGTTTAAAAAAATCTTTCCTGTAACATCTTGCCGCGTTAATATCTCATGTTTCAACGGGGACACCTGCGGCTTATAGACAAGTGCGGCTTATTTATGTACAATTTCTTTTTTCTTTTAAAAATTAGCAGGTGCGGCCTATATATAGGTGCGCTCTATAGTCCGGAATTTACGGTAATTGAATTAAAATTAATAATTAATAAAAATAGTTTACTCAAATAGAACACAGGCATTAGATAAAACAAGCCTTCATTGATGATTCAGTAAAATTTAAGAACATAGTGTTGGCGTCAAGACATGTTGACGGATTAATAAATAAGAGGTTTTCCAGAACCTCACATTGCAAACAGCATATTTATTTTTGTCTTGACTCAATCTCTTGCCACACTTTATCTATACTGACAAATTGTATTTCTCATATTCTACTCCACATAACACAGACAGTGGCCAACAGTTGGATGGAGCAGACCGGGATGTGTATGTTATACAGAAGGAGGGTTTGGAGCCTGGAGATGAGCCAGAGGACATCGGTGTCCTGGTAGAAGGTGTGGAGGTTCTCAGGGATCTGGGGAGCGTTGCCTGTGTTCTGTTATCTGGACTGATATTCTGTTTGAACCTTAGCTACCCACCAGTGCTCAAATGCACTTTCAAAGTCCTGCAGAAGATTTTTCTGTATCTGGATGGGCAGAGGTTGTCCTCAAAGGCACAATTTCTAAAAAAAATAAACAAGCTTCCGGAGTAAACTTGGACAAATGTGAGATAATGAAAATTACCAAAAGGATAAGTTACGCATACAATTGATATTTTCACCTCATATGTTAAATATAATTCTAATGGTTTGGAAAGAATAATTGTATTTACAAGGATTTTTGAAATGTCATCAACATAAAGAACGATTGTGCAAGCAGTGTCAGTCATGTTTGATGGCTTGTGATTTTTATGTTTTTCTGCAATGCACAAGTAGATCCTTTGGATTGTAATGGAGTGCTTGGAGTGTTACAAAAAACTACAGATATTTGCACCCATGCATATTGTTGCAGTCATGTAAACATCTTTCTTGATTACATTGTTTATATAATGGGCCAATAATATTTTGACAGTTCCACTGTTCTTTTTCACTGTTGTTTTTAAGCTTATTTACACTTAAAAAAGTTGTGCACAAATATTGGGAGCTGTATGTTAAAGCCAGAATTTCTTTTTATATGAAATTGTTTGGCATTTTGTTGTCCTTTATTATGTATTGTAATGAACATTTGGTTATCTAATTTAAATGAATGCTTACTACAAGCAATGGAAACAAAATGAATTGAATGAACACGATTGACATTAGTTTAACTATCAAAAAACATTTTAGCTCATTGAACAAGACTGACATTAATAACACAGACAAAACTTGTACTAGTTCATACAACAAGATTGAATTGTGTTGGTCTCAACTATTTGAACAGTGAAAATTGAATTTAAATTAAATTCACTAGACTAACGAAGGAAGAACATTTAAATCTAATGGATGGCGAATAAATAGAATTTTAATTGTAAAATTACATTATACCTACAAGTTTATATGGTGTTCAAATAAAACAATCAAGACATACTGATTTTACTTGATATGATTAGATGGAAATATATTGAACGATTAAATTACGTTCATCCAAAGATTCATTTTTTTGAGTGTACTGCAAATTGAAATTGTTCTAGCTGGCAATAGCGGTAGCGAAAGCAAAAACGGTATCCAAATCACTGGTGAAGTCATGGTGAGGTCCCATAACCACTTGACCCTCCAAATACAGCATTCTCTCAGCATTGTTGACACTATAATTCATTTCATTGATAGTAACTTTCATCGTGCCGATATTAAGACCACAGCTGATATTATAACAGTACTTCTAGTCTTCGTAAATGCTGTGGTGAAAACCCATAACTTTAGCAGGAAAACAGAGAATGCTGTTAGCGTGAAGAAAAGCGAACACATAATGACTAAACCTTTCTAAATAGGGCTTCAAACTTTTTTGCTAATTTCTCAGTTACTTAGAGAGTAAAGTTAAAGGTTTATGTTACATTTGTTGGTTGCTATTTGTAACAGACAACATTCAAAGTTGGCCACTCCTTCTCGGCTAGATGAGCAAACAAGAAGAGAGGGAGCGATTGTCGAGCTGGTTATAGAATGGTTGAAGAGAGTGAGAACAAAGCCGTGAATTAGAGAAATAAAACAGATTTTTAGACGGCTGTTATGTTCCAAAGCTCAAATAAACACACCTACAACTCCGCACACCTCCAAAACAACTTTATGGGAAGGTGACGGGTTGCCAGATTTTGAATAAAAGCAGCCAAAGTCAGTCTTCATGTCGGCTCTGCTTGTGTGTGTGCCTCGGTAAACCGACACACAGCAGAGGAGAGAGAGCAGCATATATAGAAAAACAGTTATAAATTATTTGTTACAACACTTTATTATGTTTAGGGAGTGACATTTCCTTAAACTTTATAATGATGGACTTAGTGTTTCTCCTGAGACTTCTGTCAGCAGCTGTAGGTAAAGCTGATCTGGTATCAATCTCCTCAACTAACTCTCAGCAAGAAGGCAAAGTGTATTTCCTAAATGTCGAACTTCCTTTAACAAATACTGTTGTGTAAGCTCACATTTTTGTTCACATTTTGTTGTAACATGTTTTTAAAGTTGAAGCCTGGAGTCGGGGAATATTTTGCTTCTTACATTATTTACATTTTCACTTGTGTACTGCAATGGAAAATACCAAAGGAAAGGTGGTTCACTATCTGGTTGTGAAAATGTGTATGTATTGGATTTCAGTTTCCAAACGGTTCAGTTCAAACTGTTATCAATGCAGGAAACTTTAGTTCTAGCAAAGTTAGTGGTCATTTAGAGACTGTTTGAGATTCAGCACTGTGCAGTTGTGGTTTTAAAGCAGCAGTGGAGATGGGGCTGTGGATCGATCTATCCGTCTGTCTGGGTTTGTGTAAAACCAGGGAAGCGAGTCATGTTTTCCTGCTTCCTCAACATTCCCATCCCGGAAGTTTTTGATTGATCCCGAGTGCTGTCGGATCGGAAGCTCAGCGCGCAGACGGGAATGAGAGGCACCTCGTCACGGCCTGTCAATCACCAAACACCACCCACACACACGTATGCACACACTCACATGGACTCTGAGCAGCTTACACACTTCATAGACTTGCCTTCTCCCTGCAGGAGAAAAACCACAAGAATATTTAGTTCCCCCATATTACCAACCGCCCACAGACACACTTTTGCACACACTCACACAGAATAAAGCTCAGTCAACTGGCCTCCCTTCCCCCGCCCTCCTTGACTTTCTCTTTTCTCTTGTGGTACATCTTCCAGGTTTTTGACAGGAACACAAGTAGTTTAAAAAAAAAAATCTAGTTTCATCACCATCCTCCTGATCATGCTTTGAAAACATGACGGTACTCTGATGTAAGATGTCTCCAGCTATCCGAACAGCAATGGAAAAGCCATGACCATGTCTGGAACTACAAAAACGAAAAAGAGAAAAGACACAATAAATTAAAATTGTGTCTATTTGGGAAGTGGATGGAGCTAAAGACTAACTGTTTTCATCTGCCAGTCACCAAATCAGTTCTTCCTTCTTAATCAACATAATTGTTTCACAAAAGTGTAAGGCGCAAATGCATTTAGGGTGTTTCCAACTCCACTTTTGATAATGCACCTTGCATGGAAGCCCCTCCCATCAGTATATGAATAATCGTGAATGGGTTAATGACATGTAGTGTTAAAGAGTTTTGAGTGGTCAGAAGACTAGAAAAGAGATACAAGTACAGTCTATTTACCATTTACCATTTATTTATCATAATAATCTGGGTGTATTTTGGGTGTAACATGAAAGAAACCCATTCCCTTTAATTACTAATAGAATAGCAGATTTGACAAATTTGGGAAGCAGTGGTTTCCTGCAGTGAAAATACTAGACGCCAGCACATATGGATTGAAGCAGAATGTTTCATAGGATAAAAACATGATGTGAATTTTTCAATAAATGTTGACGTTCGTAAACAATTCGACACACTGGAATCAAATTCTATAAATAGTATAATACTAAAAACATTAGTGTAGCCTGATCTTTAACTGCAACGGTACCGAAACACCAGCTTTAAACACAAAAGGGATGACAAAAAAGGAAAGGTCAACAACATTCAAATGTTAATTTAGAATTTGAATGTCAATGTTATGAATGCAGTTTCAGTTTCAAAACACCTGGTATAGCCCTAGAACTGTCAAATATTCTGTTTCATAATTTGGCCCACAGAGTTCACAGTTGAGTCCCAAAAAGTCAGCAGTAAGCTGGTATTTGGAAAGAAAAAAGACACAAATCTAAACTCATCTTGATTCAACTTCTCTGGACTTTAAAGCAGGTCTCATGGTGTCCCTCACTTGACCTTCAGTTAAGAACTTTTTATACTCAAAGGCCATTCAACCAACATTTTTTCTACATTTGCAGAAAACGAAAGCCTACAGTATGTGACTGTGCGTTGTGCCAAATTGATAAAACTAAAGAATGTTTTTTAACATTTGGAAAATGTTTAAAAACACAGAAAGACAAAATGACCATGACTCAGCACATTATGTGGTGGTGGCAACACGTAATGTGTTAAAATGACCTGCCACAACCACAGGTAACAATTTAGATTTAGGAAACAAAACTATTTGATCATGGTTTGGTAAAAAAATATTCATGTACAAGATTAAAATAACTTCCCAATGTTCTAACGGCCCATTATCCCAAAACCCCAATAGTTAAAAAAATACCCCATTAAACCAAAAGACCATTTGTTAACCGAAGGCCCATTTTCCCAGAAATACACACTCTCCTTTAGGGATGCCTGCGGGTACCCGGTTCGAAACGGGAACCAATACGACAGTAGTAAACACCCGGAGTGTCGAAAAGGTCCGGAGTTAACGGTTCTGCTATCTGTACGTTAGTAGTTACAGACTGAGATCATCGCGGAAAAAGCAGCAATATTAAACCTCATCTTTCTTTCTTTCTCGAGGGGCGGAGTCCTGTTTTCCCGGCTCAGTCCAGATTGAGACTCACATGATGTCAGAGAGGAGAAAAAGATCCAAAGTGTTTCTACATGTGACTCCAGTAGAGGAGGAGGAAACAGCAGCAGTTCATCACAACGTGAGACCAACAAGCACAACATCATGTGTTGTTGGAGCAGCAGGTAACGTTAGTGATGTCATACGACAGGTAACGTTAGTGACGTCATACAACAGGTAACGTTAGTGACGTCATACGACAGGTAACGTTAGTGATGTCATACGACAGGTAACGTTAGTGACGTCATACAACAGGTAACGTTAGTGACACAGGTAACGTTAGTGACGTCATACGACAGGTAACGTTAGTGATGTCATACGACAGGTAACGTTAGTGACGTCATACAACAGGTAACGTTAGTGACGTCATACGACAGGTAACGTTAGTGACGTCATACGACAGGTAACGTTAGTGACGTCATACGACAGGTAACGTTAGTGATGTCATACGACAGAGTTTGATCACAAGAACAAGAGAATCAATTAAAACTAATCGCTCAGGCAATTGTTTAGCTGTGACTGTGTTTTAAAGATTTCTGAACTTTTTGTAAATAGTCGGGCTGAGGCAGCAGTCATGTCCCAGCCCACCCCCCCTCCCTCTACCACCACCAGTCCCAGCCCACCCCCCCTCCCTCTTCCACCACCGGTCCCAGCCCACCCCACTCTCCTTCTACCACCACCGGTCCCAGCCCACCCCCCTCCTTCTACCACCACCGGTCCCAGCCCACCCCCCCTCCTTCTACCACCACCGGTCCCAGCCCACCCACCCTCCCTCTACCTCCACCGCCACTCACCTTCCTACCTGCATGCACCCTCCGGCTCTACTCATCACCAGCCCGTTCCTCTGCCAGCCTGACCTCCAACGATCCTCTGCCTCCCTTTCCCCCTCCAAACCACACCTAATAAAACCCATTCCTCCACCGACTCTGCTGCCTCCGTGCCCGCTCTTGGGTCCAGTCTAAAACCGACCATTACATTTTGGTGCCGACCAGCAGAGCATCAGGAGCACCACGGTGCATCCCCTTACCGCCGCCATTTCACAATGATGGCCGTAAGTCTTTTGAACTGTGGGTTCGCCGCTACGAGGTAATTCAAGAGGCCTGTTACAAGGACAATGGTGTGGATTTGAGTACCGTGTTAGCAGCTGAGCTACCCACTAGACTACCACCAGAACTGTTCATTGTTTGGGATGATCTGCCGTGGGAAACTCAGAATTCTTATGCTGAAACAAAGACAGATTTGCAGACAGCTTTTGGCCAAAAGGATATAATTGCAGCATTTCAAGCATTCCCTTTTGCCCGTCATAGATTGCCTAATGAAGCAATGGAAGTTTATGTTGGAGATGTTTGCAGGCTGGTCAAAGAAGCTTTTCTTGAGTTTGAGCTTCAGAGTATATGAAAATGTCTCGCTTCATTGCTGGTCTGGATCAAGAGCTTCAAGTCAAGTGTCATGAAAGAGGTGAAAACTTTCACCGAAGCTTTTGAAGTTGCCTCCCAAGCTGAGTGGGCTCGCCAAGCAGCTAGATTGGTAATGCCGGTGTCCCCAGCTAATGTCGCTATCAGAGATGTTGGCCTGACGCCGTCAGTAAATTCTGTATGTGAAAACAACCCTGAACTCAGAAAAGCTGTCCAGAATCTGATTGCTACTGTAAAAGATTTAACTCATGATCTGGGTGAACTGAAAGTGAAGCTGGATGAGCAAAGTAGTGGGCACCACCGGGAAAGCTCAGGCTATGGGTATTCCCCATCCAGATATTCACGTTCTCATCATTTTTCTCCGGAACGCTACTCGAATGTAACCCACCGCCATCAGGATTTCACCCACAGGGAACCTGACAGGTACCGACAGCCTTACAAAGACACTCACTACTCAGCCCATGCCTGTGGCCCCCACGAGGAAAGGAGAGAAGCCAAAATCCCTATTCCAAACATGTGTCATTCCAAGAATATGAGGACAAAGTCCAG
The DNA here is from genome assembly GCA_016806645.1 of Ophiodon elongatus. NCBI lineage: Eukaryota > Metazoa > Chordata > Actinopteri > Perciformes > Hexagrammidae > Ophiodon > Ophiodon elongatus. The sequence goes on from JACSYO010001521.1 coordinate 156,327, forward strand.
CAGAGCCCCACCAACAACGGAAATGGACAGTAGCTGATGATGCGGGGCACTCATCGGCTACTACTCTGGAAGCCCCAGAGGTCGGCCTCACTGAAATAACAGACAACATCCGACAACAGATCACGCCTAGTGGTTTTACAGATATGACAATTCCCCTGACTGAAACGGAGAAAACAGACACCACTGTAAGTAAAGATGTCACCTATGTAAATGGAATTGTTGAGTACACTGCACATTATGCTAGATACAGGCTCCACAATTTAATTTATAAGTGAGCAGAGCAAAATGTCAATAACCTCTCTGGCAAGAAGAACCATGAAAAAGAAGTTCATCATGTCACAAGCGGTAAATGGCCAAAGCTTGGATACATTAGGTATGGTAGATATCACCTTTAAGCTAGGGTCTCAAACACTGCAACATGAAGTACAAGTCATCAGAAATGTAAATCAAGGCTTCATATTAGGTTGTGACTTTCTCACTCCTCACAGTGTTATTTTAGACATGGGGAGGGGGCTGTGCTATCTAGGTGATGAAGTCCTGCCCCTACTTAGGAAAAGTAAACTGGCACCTGCTAGTTGTACAGCACAAATAATGGAGAACACGACCGTTCCCCCACGTTGTGAAATGATTTGCAAAGTTGCCCTGATTCCCCCTGTAATCAATGCAGGCCTCCCAGGCAGTTACAGCGGCTGCCTTGAACCCTGACAACCAGAGCTGGATGGTATTGCCGTTGCCCACACACTGTCTACTGCTGAAGATGGCTGTACTGTTGCACGCATCATCAACCCCACACACACCCCTATGGTGCTGCATTCAGGTATGCAGTTAGGACAGTTTACTCCAGTGTCAGACACTGACATAAGTGAGGATTCAGCCCCTGTATCTAATGTGTCCACCTGCCCAGTACAGCCATCCAGTCCACCAACTAATGTCACCCAGCCAACCAAATTGCCTATTGATGTCAAGTGTGGAAATCTGACAAATGCAGAGAGTTCCAACCTACACAACTTGCTCTCGTCTTACCATGATGTCTTCAGTAAAACCATCACAGACTTTGGTAATACAGACATGGTCGAACATAACATCCACACACAAGATGGACTCCCAGTTAGGAAGCGTGCATATCGGACTTCTCCAAAAAGGCAAACATTGATTCAATCACATGTCGATGAGATGTTGGAAAAAGGAATAGTGGAAATGAGTCACAGCCACTGGGCAGCACCTGTGGTGGTGGTCAGAAAAAAGGATGGCATGTGGCATTTTGTGTAGACTACAGAGGCTTGAATGCAGTCACAGTAAAAGATGCGCACCCTTTGCCCAGAACAGACGACACCTTGGACTCAGAGGCTCATCGGTATTCAGCACCGATGGATCTCTCATCAGGGTATTGGCAAGTGCAGCTCGAGGAAAAGGACAAAGCTGGGGACTTTACCAGTTTTGTATGATGCCCATGGGCTTGGTAAATGCACCCCCCACTTTCCAACATCTAATGCAGTTGGTGTTACAAGGTATCTCATGGAAAACATGCCTCGTATACTTGATGATATTATTGTATATAGCCTCAGTTTTTCTGTCCATCTTCATTCAGCATTTGATCGCCTTAGAGCCGCTAACCTCAAACTCAAACCCTCAAAATGCAGTTTTGCAGTACAGGAAGTGACATTTTTGGGACACGTCATCTCAGCTGCAGGACTAAAACCTGACCTGACAAAAAGACTGGGCTGCCCTCAAAAACCCTACTGAAGTCAGAGCATTCCTTGAGCTATGCTCTTATTACCGGCGTTTCATTTTTGAGTTTGCAAAAATGTCAGAGCCCCTGCATGCTCTCACTCAAAAAGGAAAGACATTTCTTTGGACTGAGGTTGAACAGAGCGCATTTGAAAGCCTCCGTCATACTCTGTGTGACACACCCATCCTCTCCTATCCAGATTTCTCACATGAGTTTCTCCTCTTCACAGATGCATCCAGCATAGCCATTGGATACGTTATGTCTCAGGTGAATGTGGAAAACATGGAAAATGTCATTGCTTATGGCAGTTGTGTTTTGACAAAAACAGAGGGACGTTGGTCTACATATGACAGGGAACTGTGGGCTGTCGTATACAATAGCCCACAGTTCCCTGTCATATGTAGAACAGCATATGACAGGGAAAGTGCCGGATGGACCATCCGGCACTTTCGCCAGTATTACACAAACCCCTTCTCTCCTTGAGGAAGATGCCTCTGGAAATCGACCCCTATGACTGGACAATTGAATATTGACAAGGAACTAAACACGCCAATGCTGATTCTATGTCCCGTTGTCCTTTGACAGCTGGAGAAACCATCCCTATGGTTGCAGCCAATCAGGTGAGAACTATTTCCATTCACATTTAAACAGAAACGGCAGATTCGCACATTCCAACCACTGATCTGGCATCCTGCTCAGAGTCTGCCTTCACGACTTCATCTGCTGCAGACATAATATCACACATGCAGTCTGCTTCACCAGATATTGCAACGGTAACTATGGACAATTCACTCCTGAATATAAACAGACAGTACCTCATTCAGGCTCAAAAAGCTGATCCTGTGTTGCAAATAATCATGAACTGGGTGTTGACTGACAGTCGGCCGCCTTTTTCGAACGTTAAAGCAGCTTCACCTGAAATGAGACAGTATTGGAGAGAGTTTCCGAAACTCTGCCTTGCTGATGGTCTCTTATGTCGCAGGGTAAGACCTCCACCAGGTGACCTTGTTTTACAGACTGTAGTCCCCGGTAGTTTGCAGAAAGAGGTATTTCAAACATTACATGGTCATTCACTCTCTGAACACTTCAGTGCCTCACTGGTGGAGGTGAAGTAAATCAGTGTAAATATAAAAGAGAATAGGGAAGTGCGATTTTAAAAGCTTATTTTTGATCGGACAACACTGAGTCAACCAAGGAGTCAGCCACAGGCAGGGTTGACCAAAGAATAATTAGAAAACTGTTAAAAATCTAAATGAAAATACAATGCACTAATAAACTGAAACCCAGGTAATGGTACTTTTACCATCAATCTGCAACACATAAAAATGATCTTAAAAAGATAAAATGTCCTAAAATGTTAGACCTCACAATATAAGATAAGTTTGAGTACAAAAATAAATAAAAAATGTCCTTAATTGTCGACTGGTGGACTCGATGTTCTCCTGTGGATCAGTCCTCGTGTACCGTTCTCTATCTAGCTCGTAATCCAGCCGCTGTTCCCCACAAACCGCAGACTCCGCTGTTCTGTTAGCAGGGAAGATGCAGCAGTGATTCAGCCTACATGCCCACCCAACTAATCTTTACTTCTTTTCTACTCAGAGTCTGGCTGTTTTCAAATACTCAAAAGTATGGGCAGAGCTCTGAACTCTGCCCAGCTTCCTCTGTTGGTGGCAGCCAGCCTTCATCACCGCGGGAGCTGCTCTCTTGTCAGTTCCCCCTTGTTCTTTATCAATTCTGCTCCAGCCTGCTCCTGTCTCCCCTTGTTATCCTCTCGTTATGATCTCTACCTCCATCGTTATTTCAGTGTCAGGTGCAGATATGTAGGGATAATCACATACCCAGTCGCAGGAAGTGAACATGCATTAACTCAAGAGCAACAAATACATTTAAAACTAAAAGCATGCAAATAAAACCAAGCAGAATAATAATAAAAAAAAATATTTAAAACACAATATATAAAAACCATGCAATATAAACCAGCAAAAGCACACATGAAAATATAAGGAATAAATCAAACTAATACTTCCGTTGTGTGACATAAAGCTTAAAACATAAAACTTTAACATGCAACTTGTACCATTGAAACAGAGCCCAAAATATAACCCTGCTCTTCCAAATAAGGAGGATCATCAATAAAACGTTATCAATTGCCACAAGTTAAAAAGAAATACATAAGCACAGTAAATACCAAATTAAGTACCAATGGTAGCCATTGCACAACCTGAAAGTACTATACTTCGTGACGAAAGCACTGTATGTGAATACCTGCAAATATCCTCCATATGTGATTGAACCTGTGAAAAACAGAGGTGAGAATTCTCAGCCTGTAGTTTTTCATGTTTTAGTCCAGTAAAATTTCAGCAAGCTTTGAAGCCCTTTGAGCCATGCAAATGTCTGAGTCAGCGTTTAAACTGTCTTAATACACAGTCTTTGTGATGTGGTCCAGCTCAAACCGCTTACCAGCCACAAATAACTGACTGTCCAGCCAGCTAGCGTCACGTGCCCAGCCTTATCAACACACCGAAGGAAGTGATAGCCTTTGTAAGAGACATCATTTCAGAAGCAGAGATAATGACAATGATGTGCAGGCCAGCGCATTGCATGTCAGCTCCACCCCCATTGGAGTATGAATGTGTGTGTGAATGGGAGGCAAATTGTAAAGGGCTTTGTTCAGTAACGTAGAAATATATAAATGCAGTACATTTACTGTTTAAGTATCCATTATTCATAGATAATTGACGATCTGTTAGAAACTCAAAAGGTTGTTAAACAACTCTTCCAGCTGTTTGTCCGTGTCCAACTTGTAGGTCGCAATGCGGTTGGATATGAAAATGCCAATAATTTATTTGGCCTAATGCATTGTACAATCATATTGTTGATTTCTATGTATGTGATACAAAGAGGCAAGTCACATTTTAGGGAAATCTGACAATAAAATGCAATTACTTCAATCCAATAGATCCAACTGACTTTTTGTCCTCAGGTTTGAAAGATAATAGTGGACCTTAAGCTGAGACCCTGAATGGCCTCAGCTCTGCCGGGTTTCTGCACAGCAGACAACAGTAGTGTTGGTTTGTTTTCATGTGTCATTGTCAGCTCCCCAGACAACAGACTGAACTTGTTAGCTTCACTCTGAGGCTGAGGAAGTTCAGAAGCGTGATTGATTCTCTGTCACTGAAGAAAACTTCAAAAAGCGCTTCAAATGACTTGCAGTTAACTGCCTTTCTGCCTCCTGACTGCTTCTTTTTTCACTCCTTTAAAATCTTATTAGACATCACATCAGAGACTCAGGACTTATTCAGCTGTGTCACTCCCACTAGGATAGCCACTTATCCTGTCACCCCAACCCCCCCTACCCACCGGACATGGCAGGACCCTTATTAATAGGCAAAGCTCCAGTGGGTCGTACCAAAACCCCCATGGGGGGGTGGTCATCAACACTGTGCCGCTGCGCTGCTGAGTGACAGCTAAACGGCTTAAAATGTCACTTTGAATAAGAAGCAGGCCACACACAGGGTCTCTCACACACACACACACACACACTCAAATGCATACACACCATATTGTAGTGTTTCTCTTTGTTATTTTTTCTGTGGATGACCTTTATCTTTCTGTAGGGGGAGCTCTTTTTTCTGTTTAGTCCATGGAGTTCCTCATTTATTCATCGTAAACAAAACAAAAAACGAGTGTTTAACTGAAGGAAACAGAGAAGATTGTCTTGAAACACCATGTGTGATAAAAGGTAATAGCAAACCAGACGTCTATACTTTGTGACTCGTTTCAGGATTCTGTCCTGCATCCCAAGACGTACACTGTTTCACATTAATAAAAAAACACCATTTAACTAAAGAACAGAACAAATACTAAAAACAAATAATATATCAGACATTACAAATTAATGGCTGCAGTGTAATCAATTAAATCACTCCCTTTTACACTTAAACTCATTTTAACATACAAGGATGTCCTCTCTTGTAGGAGTATGGGTTGTGTAGGCGTGTTACCCTTAAGACTACAGAGCGTTCGGTGAAAATGTATCAAACAATAATATACAGAAATATAACAATGCTGGCCCAATGTTACAAGCAGAAGCTCACACGGGAATGAGGTGGAGTAGTTTAAATTCACAGGCAGAGAGGAGTAGAAACTGACCGTCTTCTTGTTTTTTCGCCTATGAAATGTCAGTTTTGGACATTAAAACATATCCACAGAACATGATACTCGGCATTATTAATAATTCATGTCTAAATGGTCATTAAAATGAAATAGTGTTGGTTGCAGAATTTCTTAAGTAGCAAGTGTGTGTGTGTGTGTGTGTGTGTGAGAGAGTGTGTGTATAATGCAACACTACAACATTTCCATTTTAAAACGCATATCTTTTGTTACGTTTACACTGAGCGTCCACACTAGGCTGGAGTTTTAGAGCACCGAACACGTTTCAAGTTTAAAAACGCTGCGAGGACGGATAAGTTTGAAAACTCCGGTGTTACCTCCTAGTGTGGACGGTCGTAAAGGCATACGTTTGGAAACGGGGACGTCGACACCTGCGTTCGCTACTTGATTGGGTCTTAGCAGTCATGACGTGTCCTTCCCTGATTCATCACCCCCGATGACGTGAGCCTTTCCCAGAAGAACACAAACAACAACAGCCTTGATTACCGATCAACTGCCAGTGGTTAATTCAACATGGACAACTGATTACAGGCGTTGCTGATCTTGTTGTCGATACTAGCAGCTGTTGTGCAGTTAAAGTCTACATTTTATAATCCTACTACTGCCGACACGCGGAGGATCAGCTGTTATTGGAGCGATTAGTGAGCGGCGTGTCCAGCGGCGTTATCAGCCCTACGGAGCCGACGTCTGAAGTCACGGTTTGAGGCTTTTAACGAGGACGTCGGAGACAAAACGGAGGACTTTCATTTTCTTATGAATGCTTATTTTGTTCTGCACAACTATTGGAAAGTTCACAAAACAAAAACTGTAAAGGAACAAAAGCATAAATGCTCTCCAGTACGACAGAGATTCAGCCACCAGCAGAGCTACGAGTGTGAGAACAGACCACAACCAAACCGAGGAAACAAGTGGGAGACGTGTGTTGACCACATGTATTGACCCACAATCTAGTAAACTTTGATTTGAAAGTGTTCATTTTAAGTATATTTGATGTGTGTGAGAGAGAGATTGTTCCAAGGAGGCCTATTTGCACAGGCTCTCAATGAAATTAGTCACAGCTGCTGGAATAAAGGATTTATTGTGTTCATCCTGGCCATTGGGGGTTCCAGTCTTGATGGGGTTGAAAGGATGGGTCAAGTAACCAATGATCAGCACTTGAGCATGCGCCCCTCCCCCACCCGACGTGACAAAATAAGTCAAAGATCACTTTTAGTTTCACACAGGGTTCAAACAGCATCCTGTGTTTGTTTGGATCAGCAGGACAGTAACTAAAAGATAGTGATACAATTTTATTCAAATTTAGAAAATTATTTCAATAAAGTAAGTAAGTTTTATATTGCACTGCATTCCTCCCAAGACTAAAAAACAGTGTCTGGTTATATTACTGGTCTTAAAACCGACATAGTGTCACTTTAAAGTTGACGTGGGCGACTGTGGCTCAGTGATGAGCAGGGTTGTCTTTCAATCAGAGGTTCGATCCCCGGCTCCGCTAATCCATGTCGATGTGTCCTTGAGCAAGACACTTAACCCAAATGTCTCCCATAGCTGTTCCTACAGTGTGTGAATGTTAGCTACTCCTGATGGACAGGTGGCACCTTAGCTCCTCCCATCAGTGTGTGAATGTTAGCTACTCCTGATGGACAGGTGGCACCTTAGCCCCTCCCATCAGTGTATGAATGTTAGCTACTCCTGATGGGCAGGTGGCACCTTAGCCCCTCCCATCAGTGTATGAATGTTAGCTACTCCTGATGGGCAGGTGGCACCTTAGCCCCTCCCATCAGTGTGTGAATGTTAGCTACTCCTGATAGGCAGGTGGCACCTTAACTCCTCCCATCAGTGTATGCATGTTAGCTACTCCTGATGGGCAGGTGGCACCTTAGCCCTCCCATCAGTGTGTGAATGTTAGCTACTACTGATAGGCAGGTGGCACCTTAGCTCCTCCCATCAGTGTGTGAATGTTAGCTACTCCTGATAGGCAGGTGGCACCTTAGCCCCTCCCATCAGTGTGTGAATGTTAGCTACTCCTGATAGGCAGGTGGCACCTTAGCTCCTCCCATCAGTGTGTGAATGTTAGCTACTCCTGATAGGTGCCTTAGCCCTCCCATCAGTGTGTGAATGTTAGCTACTACTGATGGGCAGGTGGCACCTTAGCTCCTCCCATCAGTGTGTGAATGTTAGCTACTCCTGATGGGCAGGTGGCACCTTAGCCCCTCCCATCAGTGTGTGAATGTTAGCTACTCCTGATGGGCAGGTGGCACCTTAGCTCCTCCCATCAGTGTGTGAATGTTAGCTACTCCTGATGGGCAGGTGGCACCTTAGCCCCTCCCATCAGTGTGTGAATGTTAGCTACTCCTGATGGGCAGGTGGAACCTTAGCCCCTCCCATCAGTGTGTGAATGGTAGCTACTCCTGATGGGCAGGTGGCACCTTAGCTCCTCCCATCAGTGTGTGAATGTTAGCTACTCCTGATGGGCAGGTGGCACCTTAGCCCCTCCCATCAGTGTGTGAATGTTAGCTACTCCTGATGGGCAGGTGGCACCTTAGCCCCTCCCATCAGTGTGTGAATGTTAGCTACTCCTGATGGGCAGGTGGCACCTTAGCTCCTCCCATCAGTGTGTGAATGGGTGAATGATGACATGTAGTGTTAAAGAGCTTTGAGTGGTCGGAAGACTAGACAAGTACAGATCCATTTACCATTTACATGGCAGCCCTGTTAAGTTAAGAGTCACTTATCCCTCTTCCAGCAGATACAGACCAACGTTATCATTCATGCATTGAATGCAAGTCCAAAGTTCACTCTGTTTTTGGTTGAGTTTGTTTTCTGTATTTAAGAACTTTATGAGGAGACTCTCCACGATTGATCATTTGTTGGCAAGTCAGTTTCTCACTGACTCACTCGGAATGATGTCTGATGTGGGCTGAATGCTCTCTGAAGAGTCAGCCTGGCATGGATGTCCAGGTCAAGGTGTATGTGTAAGTTTAATGGACAGTTGTTCTGTCTCCCTCAGTCTTGTGATTTAACAGCAACAATTCTGTAGTTGTTAATATGGCCAACATTAATTACATTCTGTTTTCACTGTGTCCTTGAGGCATTAAATGAACTTCTGTTAATTAGAAGCTTTGTGTGTATGTGTGTGTTTGCATTTGTGTCCATCAGGGCTGCGCTTATAATTATAGCGTGTTTATCATTATTTTTGTGTCCGTAGAGCAGCTCTCAGCTTTCTCCCTGTGTTGATTAGAAAGCCTTGCCTGCAGTCGGCCCCGGGGCTGCATCTCGAAAACTCTGTTAAAGCCTCTACAGAGACCCAGCTATGAAAATATTTACCACTCAGTCATATAGGAATAGCCAGACTGTGTTATTATCTTCACAGCTGGCGTCTGTTCTTATAAGATTTCTGTGATTTGACACCAAAGATTCAGATAAAGAAGTTACACTTAAAATGATGAGATGACCCTTTAACCACTGGCTGGGTTTCATGATTGTTCATCATATATTTTATGTATTTAGTAAGGTTACCAGGTTATTTTATTGTCATTGTACAGTCCCAACCCCCCAACCCCCAAATGAATAAACTCTATCTAGCTATATTTAGTTATTACAGTCTTAAAACGTTACAACGTGTCATGTGTTTCATTCTCATCCAGCTAATACAAATGTGAGTATTCTGTATCGTTTTATGATACAATCATATTTTTATGGTTGTCTAATGATGCAGAAAATGTGGACTTTTTATATAAATGGTAAATGGACTGTACTTGCATAGATCTTTTCTCGTCTTCCGACCGCTCAAAGCGATTTAACTCTAAATATCATCATTCACCCATTCACACCCATTCATACACCACAGGCACAGCTACGAGAGACCTTTGGATTAAGTGTCTTGCTCAAGGACACATGGACATGGACTAGCAGAGCCGGGGATCGAACCACCGATCCTCTGATTGAAGGACGACCCTGCTCTACCACTGATCCACAGTCCCAAAACTGACCCCAAAATGAACTTATTTACACGTTGTGGCTTAGCTACAAAAGATGTAGCCACGTTTGCCACAGCAACTTTGCCACACCCCTAATTATCATTTAATCCAATCAGAACGTTCCAATTTCCCCACACTGTGTGAATTCACCCTCTTGAACAAGTACCACTGTGGCTGCCAAGTCAAGCAATGAACTTTATTTCCTGTTGAGTTGAAAAACAAATAGCTCAATCTATCAATGCCACATATGGTATATCCATCTCCATCATACTGTAATGCACACACACACTAAATCACACTTTCTCTCCCTGATTGAAACAATCACATTCACAACCATACGCACACACACACACACACACACACACACGCACGCACGCACACACACACACGAACGCACGCACACGCACACACACACACACACACACATGCACGCACACACACACACGAACGCACGCACACGCACACACACACACACACACACACACACACACACACACACACACACACACACTAAAATGCTGCCAAGTAGTTGAAGACTCCGAGGCGATAGGAAGCCAGATGTTTAGACAATGCGCAGCGCCCCTCAGAGGCAGGACAAGGAAGAATGTGCTCCAGCTTTTCTTACTCTAAGGAAACAGCTCCCTATCGTACAAGCAGAGATATGATCCCAGCAATTAGTGACAATGCTGTACACACACACACACACACACACACACACACACACACACACACACACATACAGATTTGTATGACTTCACCTTTGAGGGCATGTGCACATAGTCTAAGTAGGAAGCTGAGTGAATCTGAGTGAATGGCATGAATTTGGAATCAATTAAAACCCAGATGTTTTGACAAAGAGAAAGAAAGCCATGGGTGGTTTTACATTGTAAAATAAATGGCAATTACACAATACATTACAATACATATAAGTGCTGTCATTTCATAATAATAGAGCAGCGGAAGCTGGCTCATTCATACCAGCAACATACAGCTGAGAAAATCTAGAGTTGCAAACTAACTGATATTCCACCATAGTGATGAGCTGTGTTTAGATCCTTTAAAATATTCCCATCACAAATACATGATAACTCCACTGCTCAACAAGAGAACTATCTTACAATTTTGTAACTACGAAGTTCCCGATGTCATCACTTACTACATTGTAGTGCTGGGAGTGCTGCTGTTAAATAACACTCTCTGGACCAAGTCCTTGGAACCATAATGCATTCACTTGAGAAAAAAAAGAACTGCCCTGTTTTCTCAGAATGAACGCGATACCTCAAAACCTGCAGAAG